>WITN01000307.1:0-93019 GCA_015025155.1 Lactarius quietus | reverse complement strand
GCCAAGGGGTGGTTGGGCAAGGCCGACAAAGGCAACGAAGGAGAGGAGGGAGGGGTCCGAGCGGGATCCGATTGTCGCAGGAGAGGGAGAGGGAGGGAGGCGTTCCAAAGTGGGGGGAGGCGAAGGGAGATGGAGAGGATGGGACCGAGCGGGGCCCATCCTCCCCTCTCCCGTGCCACTTGGGAATAGAGGGGCTGGAGACGGCGAGGTGGTAAGGGTGGGGGTGGTCCGAGAGGAGGGAAAAGAACGTGGTGGATGGCGACGAGGGTGGTGATGGCCCCAGGCGGTGAGGCGGAGGCAGAGAGCGTGGGGTGGGGGTAAGACAACGTGATGCGTGCATAGCGCAAGAACAAAGCGCAGGCCGCACAGTGCGCGGGGTGAAGGGTGGTGACGAGTGTAGATGGAAGACGGAGGGGCCACAGAAGGGAAGACGACGACGGTGTGCAGACAGAAAACCGTCAACGCATAGGTAGCACACAAAAGTGCAGGTCCTGCGTGCCGACGGAAGGCATCCTGGCACGATCATGGCGATGCGTCGACGGTGGTGGTAATTGGGTGGCAGGTGAGGCCTGTGAGGGGCACTTGCTCGTCCTTTGGGGTCATTGGACGGGACCAGGGTGACGCGGGAAGGCCGAAAATCTGCTTGGAACGGCATTTTTCTTTGGTTGAAGTTGGGTGGGGGACGGTGGAAGAACCAGGTACTGGGGGCGGGGGCATGCGAGGGTCGTATTTGTCGACGCCAATGCCAGAGTCATTGATTGCATGGGGTCTGCTGGCGCGGGAGGTGAGGGTGTGGATATTCCTTGGTGTGACAGTTTCACCCGTCATGGTGGTGTGGTTCGACAGCGGATGAGAGGGTGAGCGCCGACGTGACGTCCACAGGGCTCGGCAGAGGGCCAGTGGACATGCGGGAGTTGGAGGTGACAGAGGTCGATGTTGTGGTTGCAGTTGTGGCATTCTGAGGGTTGGGACTCTCATTTGAGCCCGAGTCGTCTGGAGGGGTGTCGCTCTGAGAGCGAGAACGTGAGTGTGAGGAGGAGCGTGAAAGGAAGCCATAGAACTTGGGAGAAGGTCAGTAAAAGGGCTGGGAAGAGTTGTGGGAGAACAGACCTTGGCGCGATGGGAGAGAGAATGCGGGGGAGAGTCAAAGTGGGGCATGTTGTGGGGGTCGAAGTCGACGGGGTGAAGAGGCAGGGCAGAGTGGGGCTCGTTCTCATAGTCTGAGGGCACCACGTGTGATGGGTGTGTGCTCTGTGGGAGATGGGGGTCAGTGGATGGACATCAAGAGACCAACATGTTTGTCTTGACTGACCACAGTGCAAGATGACTTGGAAGAGACAGAGCTGGAGGAACTGACAAGACGTGCAAACTGCGTAAAGGCATGCGTACAACACGTGCTAGGCACCAGAAAGAAGACGGCGAGGCAGACATGGGGACGTACATCGTGCGAGAGTCTGAATTTGGGAAGATGGAGTGGATGTTCGGCGTTGCTGGTGGATTGAGCGAGTGAGGAAGTGGAGGGGACAAGTACATGAGCAGTTCTCATGTCATGAAACAGAGAGTTGAATCAATGGTTCCGTGTGCATCAAGCTTGAACGTTGAGCTTGAATGTTGAGGCCGTTGAGGGGTTTCCGTTTTCAGCCAGCTCGTTCCTGGCTCAGCGAGTCAACCTCAAGTCACGCGTCACGAGCCGTCACCAAGCTGAGCATACTCACTGCTCAGCAAGGGAGACCAAATCGAGCCATGGGCCTGCCACGGCTTGGCTTGGCTGGGCTGGGTGAGGCTGGGTGGGGTGGGGCAGGGTGGTGTGGGACAGGATGGGGAACAAATATTACAGTAGAAGTCGTGACTAATCAATAAATATATGGTTGTGTGCATACAGAGGAGGAGGGGGAGACAGAGGGTGAGGGGGAGAGGGAGGGAGGAGAGGAAGGGGGAGGTGGTGATGGAGGATGAGGGAGTGGAAAGGGGGAGGGGGTGATGGTGGGTGAGGGGGAGGGGGAGGGGGAGGGGGTGACAGTGGATGATGGGGAGGGGGGAGGGGGTGATGGTGGATGATGAGGAGGGGGGAGGGGGTGACGGTGGATGATGAGAAGGGGGAGGGGTGAGGATGGGTGAGAGGAGGGAGGAGGGGGTGAGGGAGGGTGACAGTGACAGTGACAGTGACAGTGAGGGGAGAGGGTGACGGTGGGTGATGGGGAGGGGGAAGGGGGGGTGATGATGGGGGATGGGGAGGGGGAAGGGGGGGTGATGATGGGTGATGGGGAGGGGGAGGGGTGATGATGGGTGATGGGAGGGGGGAGGGGGTGATGATGGGTGATGGGGAGGGGGGAGGGGGTGATGATGGGTGATGGGGAGGGGGTGATGATGGGTGATGGGGAGGGAGGAGGGGTGATGATGGGTGATGGGGAGGGAGGAGGGGGTGATGATGGGTGATGGGGAGGGAGGAGGGGGCGATGATGGGTGATGGGAGGGGGGAGGGGGTGATGGTAGGTGAGGGGAGGGGGGAGGGGGTGATGGTAGGTGAGGGGGAGGGGGAGGGGGTGATGGTAGGTGAGGGGAGGGGGAGGGGTGTTGGTAGGTGAGGGGGAGGGGGGAGGGGTGTTGGTAGGTGAGGGGGAGGGGGAGGGGGTGATGGGGTGACAGGGAGGGGGGGAGGGGGTGATGGTGGGTGAGAGGGAGGGGGGAGGGGTGGGTGAGAGGGGGGTGGGAGGGGGGGTGGGTGAGAGGGGAGGGTGGTGAGAGGGGGTGGGTGAGAGGGAGGGTGGGTGAGAGGGAGGGTGGGTGAGAGGGGAGGGTGGGTGAGGGGAGGGTGGGTGAAGAGGGGGGAGGGGGGGTGAGGGTGAGAGGGGAGGAGGTGATAGATGGTGAGGGGGAGAGGAAGGGGGGAGTGAGTGATTGAGGATGATAGGATGATGAGCAGTAATAGAAAGAGAAAGGGTAATAGAGAGGGGAGAGGGGACTCTCTTATTCTTCATCACTCCCCTTTTCCCTCTCTGCTTGTGCTTGCTCACCCTCTTCTTCACCCTTATCCTCTTCTTCACCCTTACCCTCTTCTTCATCTGCACCCTCCTCTGCACCCTTGTCCTCTTCTTCACCCTCACCTTCTTCTCAACATTTCTGTCTTCTCACCCTCACCATTTTTATCATCTCCCTGGTTCACTCTCTTACCTGCCCTCACCCTTACCCTCATTCCTCCTCTCCCTCTTGTGTTCACTCTCCCCTGCACCTCTTCTTCACCCTCTTCATCTTTTTGCCTTTGCTCTCTTCTTCACTGTCATCATCTTCTTCACTTTCTCTATTCATTTCACCCTTGCCTTATTTTTCATCCTCTTTGTCTTCTTCCATTCCCTTGTTCACCCTCATTCACCCTCTTCTTCTTCCTTGTTCTTATTCTTCACCTCCTCTTCTCCTTCTCATTTATGCATTTCCTTTTTACCCTCTCTGTATTTGTTACCCTCACCTTCTTCTTTGACCTCTCCATCCACTTCATCCTTGTCCTCTTCTTCACCTTTGCCTTCTTCTTCACCCTCTCTATACTCTTTACCCTTGTCTTCTTCTTCACCCTTGTCATTTTCTTCATCCTCTTTGTCTTTTTTCTGATTCCCTTTCTCACCCTCACCCCCTCATTCTCACTCTCCCTTGTTCACTTTCTTACTTTTCCTTATTCTCATCCCCTCTTGCTCTTGTTTACCCTTTTTTCATTGTTCACTCCCTTCTTATTCACTTTCCACTTCCCTTGCCTTCCCTCTCACCCTCTTCATCACACTTTTCCTCTTTTCCACCCTCTTCATCTGCTTCACCCTCCTTATCAGAAAATCCTACATCACCCCCCATCTGACTGTATCCATCACTCCCTGGCTCATGATGTCCACAAAAGTGACATGTAGATGAGTTTTTCTTTCCATCTCATATTGATATTGTGGCATGCATGCTAATGGCAGTCACAACCTTTTACCATCTCCTCCACCCCAACGTGATAACCAGCTGCCCTACACTGTGCTGCATAAATGCATGCTGCCACCACACCAACTTCATCAGCCAGGTGAATTCACACCAGCAGAGTGGCTGTGTAGGTCATGATGCATTTCAGCACACTCAACCTGGCTGACTTGAGTGTACAAGATGCATTTCACAGCCATGCACACAGCAGCAGCAGTAATTCCATTCCTCTTTTCCATTTCTTTAAACAGCCCCTATAATCCCATTACAAATCTTATGGTACAATATAGTTTCAAGTCCAAGTGTGGTCAAATCTATGATTGACCCCTGAGTGCTTTCCCCTATCTACTCCATTCTACAGCATCTTCTTTCACTTCTTGTTTGTTTCTTCTTTGCTTGTATGTAGTTCAATGATGTGACTACAGTGTATAAAACCATCAAAGTAAAAGCCCAAAAATATCATTGTGTTGTATCCCTCTGAACTTCAGTGTGCTTGCTTGCACATCCTCAGTGTGCTCACTCACCCTCTCAACTAAGGCAGAGGACACCAGGAATGGTCAACCCTAACCCAAACCTGAAACCCTAGGGTTGGGTTGTGTACCTGATTACATAATGAGACAAATCTCGGATTTAGCACTACAAAATTGAGAGAAAGCTTGGGAAAGATAGGTAGAAGTACAGTACAGATTGCCACATGAGAGTATAAAATCCTTTATTGCTTTCCTCTCTCACACTATTGCAAGAGTTTTTGTGTAAATGTTGTATGCTCTGTTCTTACAAGCCCATAGCAATGGCAAGTGTCTGAGATTCCGCCTCTGTCACTACTGTGTAGGTCATGTAACCCATTACCTAATGAGACAAATCTAGAGTTTTTTTTCCCTCGACATTGCCATTCGACTTGCAAATGCGAGAAAACACAGTTTTGCAAAAAAACATTGGTGGGGTAACACAGACCTCAAAACTTGATCTTTTTTAAAAATTTCTAGTACCTTTTGTAGCTACATACCCCTACTTTAAATGCTACTAGTTACATTCACTGATTATAAAATTTGCAGGTGCTGTTGCGAGTGCAAGAATTTCGAGAGGACTTGCCTAATCGGGGTTGCCCATTCCTGGTGTCCCCTGCCTTACTTCAAGTCCTTTGCTCACCTCTGCAAACAAACTGCACAACCTTAGAATGACCTGTGCATCAGTAAGGACTACTTTGCACACCCTAGCTCACCTCATGCACATCTCTAGGCAACTCATGCACACCATCCTGCACTTGTGCTCACTTGTGCATATCTCTGGAGCATAGCTATATCACTGGGTGACATTTCTACACTACCAGGCTACACTAGACCATCTGCATGCCACCTGTGCACACCCTCTCACCCACCTGAAATATTATTAGGTCAAACAGATAGTGGCTGCTGATACTGGCTGTTTGTTACATTTCTGGTGAGCATGTCCATTGTCATGGCTGTTATATGATCATTAGGTCACATGAGGATGAACTTCCATGTGACTATGATGCCATATCTTATGGACTGTTTTAGCTGATGTTATGTGTATGATACTGGTTAATCCTTCTTGCTATCTCTAGTGCTTATCATGAACTATCACTGAGACCATTACTACTTCCTTGTTCTCTAGTCCTATCCACATGCACTACTTATGACTTGTGCCCTTTTCTATGTGCTACCATGTTTGTCACAAATCTGAGAAGGGTTTATAAGCAAACTGGGTTGTGATCAAGATTGTGAAGAAGAAGGTGAGGAGGAAGGCAATGAAAGGGGAAAGTAAACAAGAAGGGAGTGAATGATAGAGAAAGGAGACACAAGAGCAAGAGAGGGATGAGAATCAGGGAAAGCAAGAAAGTGAACAAGGAAGAGTGAGAATGAGGGTGCAAGGGGGGAAGGGGTCAGAAAAAGACAAATGAAGAAAAAGGCAAGGGTGAAGAAGAAGGCAAGGGTGAAGAAGAAGGCAAGGGTGAAGAAGACAGAGAGGGTGAAGAAGTGTGTGTGTGAGTGTGAGAGGGTGAGTGTGAACAAGAGGGAAGAAGACAGAGAGGATGCAGAAGGCAAGGGTGAAGAATGTGGAGAGGGTGAAGAGGAAGGGAAAGGAGAAGAAGAGGGAAAGGATGAAGGTGAGGGTAACAAATACAAAAGGGTAAAAATGAAAATATGTAAATGAAAAGAAGAAGAGAAGGATGGAAAGAATAAGAACAAGGGTTAACGGAGGGTGAATGAGGGAGGTAAACGAGAGAGTGAAAGAAGAATATAAAGAGGATGAAAAACAAGGTGACAGTGAAATAGATGGAGAAAGTGAATGTGATGATCACAGTGAAGAAGAGAGCAATGACAAAAAGATGAAGAGGGTAAAGAAGAGGTGGAGGGGAGAGTGACCATAAGAAGGAGTGGAGAAATGAGGGTAAGGGCAAGGGTGAGTAAGAGGGTAAACAAGGAAGATGATGAAAATGGTAGGGGTGAGAAGACAGGAATGGTTAGAAGAGGGTGATGGTTGTAACGTTTGAGCAATAGTAAGCAGGATGACAAGTCGCTCCTGAAGCTTACCAAGGACTTACCAATGTACAATACAATGACTGATGCTCTTAGTGAGCGGCTGACAAGTGCTTAGTAGTGTAATAGTAGTATGTGTCATCACTGATGAGAGTGGGTGCCAGTAGTTGTTTATAAGGAAGCTGTCGACTATTGTGGTCGACAGCTTGGATTTCTTGTACACTCCAATTCTCAGAATCAATCGGTCTTGGCTTCATCTCATCTCTACTAGCGAAGGCCTTGGAAGACCAGTGAATCAAGATACAACCGCGCTTGTATCAGCAAAGCTGCTGAACTCTGCCTTCGAGCATTGAGTCGATTACTCAGCCTTCGTGCTTGAGGATTTGCTCAGTCACCATGTTCACCTTACGTCACCTAAGTCAGGCTCACGTGCAGCTCGCATGTAACATTAAATCCAAGTTCTCCTACAAATGAACGCCATGGCAACGATCAATACTAAAGACGGTTGGGACTTCCAACCATATCCCATTGAAGAGCGAAACCGTGACGCCCCAACACGATACATCATTGGAAGGATCAGGTGGAGGCTAGTATCAGAAGTCAGCAGAACCGACGAGCAGAATACCGGATATTACGCAGAAGCAGCCACCACCCAGAGGTATCATCCAGTCATTTTCAATCGAGAACGCTGTTGCTGGGTCGAACTTAGGTGGAGTAGGACAAGAGGATTCTTCAAAGCAGCACGACCTGTGGGGGACGACCTCAACATTAACATCCCATTGACCGAGGCATGACCAATTGACGAACAAGGACCAATTGACAGTGAAGAGGACCAAAACCTGACCTCAGAACCACAAGCGGCAGAACTAATACGAACACACACTCCAGCTGCCACTAGTGTTACTAGCGAATGACCACCAACCGCCTCTGAAGCATCAGTAGAACCAGAAAGCATAGCGGTACACTCACCAGAAGTAGACGCACTTGCTGCGCGAACAGCCAAGTTACATATTCCCAAACCAATAAGAGGAATACCATACAGCTACATGACCACCCAAACAGAAGTATCACCACCCCGACTTGTTATAAACGAACAAATGGGCCATGTACAGCAAATGCAACCAGAAGATATACAAGCGGCAAATCGAGCAATGGGACCAGATGTCCCTGATGCACAAAGTCGCCATGCAGCCTCAGACAGATTCTACAAATTCAGAATCGATCAACATAGGGTCCCTTCACCTGACAATCGACCGTTCTCACTAATGAGACAAGCAGGAGGAAGAGGTCCCCCAGGCGGAGCCCCAGGAGGAGGAGGACCCCAGGAGGAGGAGGAGGAGGAGGAAGACCTCCAGGAAACGTACCACACCAAGACATCAATGCCCCTCAAGGAGGGAGCGATAGCAAGTTCATCGGCAACCCACCACCGACATTCGCAGGGAACAGATCTCAAGCCGAGGCGTTTATTCTTCAATGGGAAGTCTATGCAGGAGTCAACGCTAATCACTCAGCCATGAGGAACAAGTATCAAAAAGCTATGTTGTTCCTCACATATATACAGGGAAACGCGGTTAACCAATGGGTAATGTCCGCAAGCCGATGGCTCGTAAACAAAGTAGCCACAGGAACCGACCAGTTCGACAACAGGCTATGGGAGAACCTACTCAGCACCTTTCAAAGGCAGTTCGGCGACGTTCTCAGCAAATAATGAGCACAAGCCCAGCTCGACACTGGCATACACATGAAGGACGGAAAAATCGACGACTACATTGCCCTATTCGAACAACTCGTTCGACACGCGGGGTATAACATCAATGCTGAGCAAACGCTCAAATACTTCACAAAAGGACTGCCGCGAGCCCTATACGAAACCATGTACCAACATGACGAACCCTGAAACTATGAAGAATGGAGAGAATCCGCCCTAAAGAGGCAGCAGAAGTGGATTCACATGCAGATGGTCAGAGGCAATTTGGATGCCTTCAAGCCAGGACGAGCTCCCAGTGGAGCACTAGCTAAGTTACTCGCGCCACTCCAGAACGATGATCGAATGGACACCTCTGCAGATCGTGTGCGTGGACGGCTAGCTGGAGCAGAGGATGTGCTCAACAACTATAAACGAAACGACAACCCGCTGCGACCACCATTCCCACCACACGGGGGATTCATACAAAGACAGTTCAAACACGACCACAGCCAAACGCAGTGTTACAACTGCCAGAAGATGGGCCATATCAGTCGCGATTGTAGGCAACCTCGACGACGCTGTGATACGCAGACATGCATCACAGAAACAGCGCCAACCAAAGAAGAAAAAGTGGCGGAATGGCTACGAGGAGTCACCGGTGACGACGAGGAAGTAAAGGACCTGGTCCTACAACAGTTGATGGGACAGGATTTTGGAAACACCTGAACCCGGCGGCCTGGGTGAGGGCAATACGTTGTAACTCTGTGTATATTATGCGCTACCGTTCTATGAGAGTACCAGTGTCCATCTGCGCAAGTTACAATATGGCCGATATCAAAGCATTGGTGGACTCAGGAGCCACCGACAACTTCATCCATCCACAATTCATCAAACGGATGGGGTTGGGACAAAGGGCATTAGATAAGCCCAAAAATATCTACAACATCGACAATACCACTAATAAAGCTGGGCAGATCACACACTACCTCACGCTTAACATGGAAACAGGAGGAACCAAAAAAGAAATGCATTTCCTCATCACCGACATTGGTAAAGAAGACATACTACTGGGATATCCATGGCTTGCAACCTACAAACCAAGGTTCAGCTGGCGCCATGCCACCATTGACGAAAAACAACTCCCCATAGTAATACAATCAGTCAACCCAAACGACAGGAAAGCAGTATTAGCAAGGCTGCTAAGCGAAGAACAAAACGACGCCAGAGTGTCATGAATGTTTACAGCAGAAACAAAAGAACAAATACTGATGACTTTGGAAGAACAAGTATACGGGCGACGGTCTGCGGTAGAACTCGCAGTCGATGCCAACCAATACACGAAGAAGGTCGAAATACCATCAGAATACCAACAATTCGCAAAGGTATTCAACGAAGAGGAGTCAAAAAGATTCCCACCAAAGAGAAGTTGCAATCACGCAATCGACCTCAAAAAGGGAGCACCAGACGTCATAGACTGCAAGGTATATCCAATGACAAGGACAGAAGACGCAGCCCTAGACGATTTCATCGACGAACAAATCGAGAAGGGGTACATTCACCCCTCAAAATCTCCATACGCATCATCATTCTTTTTCATCAAAAAAAAGGATGGGAAGCTACGACCAGTGCAGGACTACCGGAAAGTCAACGAGTGGACAATACGAAATCAATATCCGCTCCCCCTCATTGACGACCTGATCAGGGATCTTGGAGGGGCACAAATATTTAGTAAACTAGACGTTCGACAAGGATACAACAACATACATATCAAGGAAGGAGACAAACACAAAGCCGCATTTAAAACACGCCGCAGACTTTTTGAACCCACCGTAATGTACTTTGGATTGTGCGACTCACCGGCCACATTTCAGAGTTTCATGAACGAAATCTATCAACCGACCATAGCGAAACATGAGGCTACAGGGACAACAATCAGGGTCTACATGGACGACATCGCCATAGCAACAAAAAGGCAACCCTGCTCGCTCAGGAGGCACAAAGAAGCGGTCTGTGATGTGCTAGCAGTGGCACAGAAGCACGATCTATTCTTCAAACCGGAGAAATGCATCTTCAACGCTCCCAGTATTGATTACCTGGGGGTAATCCTTGAAGAGGGGGTAACATGAATGGATCCCGTCAAAATTTCGGGTGTTCGCAACTGGCAGTCGCCATCATCAGTAAAGGACGTACAGTCATTTCTTGGTTTTTGCAATTTTTATCGGCAGTTTATCAGAGGCTTCGCCACCATTGCCAAACCACTAAACAAGTTGACGCGAAAAGACGAACCATGGCAATGGGGTACAAGACACCAAACAGCATTTGATATGCTCAAACAACAGGTCACCACGGAACCCATTCTCACACATGTGGATCAAACCCAACAGTTCGACCTAGAGGTGGGCGCATCAGGCTTTGCAGTTGGAGCAGTGCTACTCCAGAAGAAATCAGATGGGAAACGACACCCAGTGGGGTATTACTCAGCGACACTCAACACAGCCGAGCGTAACTACGACATCTACAACCTCGAGCTATTGGCTATTGTCAAAGCATTGAGGAACTGGAGGCATCTGCTGGCAGGATCCCCACACAAAGTACACATATTCTCGGATCATCTCAACCTTTGATACTGGCAAGATTCCCAGAAAATCAGTTGATGAATCGCAAGGGAAGTCCTAGAACTAGTGGAATACAACTTCGAAATACACCACGTTAAGGGAACAGCCAATGGAAGAGCCGATGCCCTCTCTCGACGACCTGATTACGATCAAGGAGAGAAAGACAACGAAAATGTCACCGTTCTACCAGACAAAGTATTCGTACGAACCACCGTAACCATCCCACAACAAGACGAGTAGAGAATACGCAAGTGGGTCGATCCCCATAAACTAACCAAAGAAGATGGACTTTGGTGGTACCAAGGACAGAGGCGCATAATCACAGGAACGATGGAGGAGATCAGAGGAGTAATCTCCACACATCATGATCCTCCCATTCATGGTCATCCAGGAATAAACCGAACAACACAACTGGTGGAGCGTCACTATTGGTGGCCTACAATGAAACGTGATATTGCTGAATACGTTCGAGGATGCGCCAAATGTCAGCGATGCAAGGTCAATACCCAAAGGACAAAGGTGCCATTGCAACCAATATTCCCGAAACTGGAAGCAACACCGTTCGAGGTAGTTGCACTAGATTTCATCACCAAACTCCCAGTGTCACGGGAGTACGATTCTATACTCACAGTCACTGACCATGACTGCTCAAAAGCGTCTATATTCATACCATGCAGAGAGGAAATTTCAGGCGAGGAGACTGCAATGTTGTATGCCAAACATGTTGTCGCGCGGTTTGGACTACCATCGAAAATCATCAGCGACAGAGACCCCCAATTCGCATCAAAGTTCACAAGAGAACTATGCTGAATCTTGGGGATACAACAAAACATTTCAACGGCCTATCATCCACGGACAGACGGACAATCAGAACGCACCAACCAATGGTTGGAACAATACCTCAGACTCTGGGCCAACGAATGACAAGACAATTGGGCCAACCATCTAGCACTTGCAGAATTCGTGCACAACAACTGGACTAATGAGTCCAAGTGCAAGACCCCCTTCAGATTGCTAATGGGATATCACCCCCGTACTAACTGGACAGATAAGAAATCACCAATACCTTGGGTCGAGGTCTGACTAGAACAATTGAAAGAGATAAGACACCAGGCACAAGAACAGATGCACCACGTGCAACAGTCATGGATCAAACATCATGACACCCCCAGATATCAAATAGGAGACAGGGTCTGGCTCGAGGGACGTCATCTGCGAACCAACCAGCCAACCACGAAACTTGCGCCGAAAAGACATGGACCATTCAAGGTTGTTCAGGTGATGTCCCCTGTCAACTATCGACTTGAACTTCCCATGCAGTGGAGCATCCATGATGTCTTCCACACAGATCTCCTTACACCTTACAAAGAAACGCTGATTCACGGCGTAAACTATCAACACCCACCATCAGAATTGGTAGGAGACGTGGAAGAATACAAGGTCGAAAAGGTGTTAGACTCGAGAAGACATGGACGTGGGCGCAAATTGCAGTACCTAATCAAATGGAAAGGTTATGCCGACTCGGACAACCAGTGGGTCCTGTGGGAAGACGTCCATGCAGACAAAGAGATAAGGAAGTTCAAGAAGTCTAACCCACGAGCCGAAATTCACATAAAGGCAGCATCGACAGGACAACCTATATCCGCAGCTCCCACTACAATGTCCTATGTCCCTCTCACCACTATCACCATTGACAACATCCCCGATATCAACACCCTCACCACCTACGATGACAACAACAATGTGGACGACCCCTTCTGCTCCACCATGGAGCATGTCCATGCAGTTGCAGAACAAGACTGCCTCGAGTGAGTACAACAAGAGTGAGACCTGGCCGAGGCTCGCAGGCGATTCCCCACACCTGCAAGCAGCTGAGTGGAGGACGATGAGGGAGAACAACCAGCTGTTGAGGGAGGTGATGCAGTCATGGAGACTGGATCAGATAGTGAAGAAGACTGTGAAGGAGAGACAGATGAGGATACAACTGCTGATGAGGCAAGTATCCTCCAGCCCTCCACCGCCTTCACATCCACCACTGCTGTCGATCGCTACGACAGTGATGAGTCATCAGACGGATCCTACCACGACATGCACATCATCTGTACCTGGTGCGACAACCCTCAAAGCTACTGCCACTGCACCCCCATGCGCATTCCCCCTTGAACAAATGAAGACGATGACACTACCGAAGAAGCCGAAGATGAGGCACAGCGACCATCTCCGGTTGCTGTTGTCTATGGACCAACGGCTGCAGCGGGCTACAACATGCAAGGACTCCCCCCATACAGGGAGGCACGCAATCCTTCGCCCATCACTACGCACCGAACGAATGCAGCGGGGCGCCCTTTCCATACCCTATCGCCTACCCCCAATGGATTCGTCCGCAACAACAGGATGAACTGGGTACTGATGGTGATCGAACACGAGGGATGACGCATCCCTGCCCAGTATGTATGGGTCCGGATGACCGATACCCTGGAGGTGTTTGGGACGATGGGGAGAGCCGCGCCAATATACAGGGGGGACATTCATGCCGAGCCATGTCAGGATATGGGACCCGCAGCTGAGTACAACCGAGAAGAGCTGCAGTACTTCCGAGCTGATTTCCGGGGTCGGCGACAGGTAGACAACGCCCTCGCGAGGCTGGGGGATATTTCCCTGGCTGCCGAAGTGAGGCGCTACCACGCGTCCCAGGAGGTCATCGCCGAGCTAGAAGCAGCGATAAAGAAGCTTGAGGACGACGTCTTCATCCACGTTGGTCGCTCGCAACACTCAGCGCGGAGGTTGGGACAGGCTCACGCCCTCAGAAGAGTACAGGACAAACACGAGACAGACGTGGGGTTGACCACGGTCCTGAATTGGGTAGTAGAGCAAGGGCGCTCACCCTTGTGAAGGGGGTGATGTAACGTTCGAGCAATAGTAAGCAGGATGATGAGTCACTCCTGAAGCTTACCAAGGACTTACCAATGTACGATACAATGACTGATGCTCTTAGTGAGCGGCTGACAAGTGCTTAGTAGTGTAATAGTAGTATGCGTCATCACTGATGAGAGTGGGCGCCAGTAGTTGTTTATAAGGAAGCTGTCGACTATTGTGGTCAACAGCTTGGATTTCTTGTACACTCCAATTCTCAGAATCAATCAGTCTTGGCTTCGTCTCATCTCTACTAGCAAAGGCCCTGGAAGACCAGTGAATCAAGATACAACCACACTTGTATCAGCAAAGCTGCCAAACTCCACCTTCAAGCGTTGAGACGATTACTCAGCCTTCGTGATTGAGGATTTGCTAAGTCACCACGTTCACCTTACGTCGCCTAAGTCAGGCTCACATGCAGCTCGCACGTAACAATGGTGAAGAAGAGGGTGAGGGTGACGAAGAGGGTGAGGGTGAAGAAGAGGGTGAGTAAGCACAAAGGGGAGAGGAAAAAGAGAGTGATGGAGAATAACAGACCCCCTCTCCCCCCCTCACCCTCACCTTCATCCTCACCCTCCCTCACCCTCTATCATCCCCTCACCCTCACCCTTCATCACCCCTCCTCCCTCACCCTCACCTCCCCCTCCTCCATCCCCATCACCCACCATCATCCCTTCCTCATCCATATCACCCTCCATCACCCCCTCCCCTTCACCTACCATCACCTCTCCTCTCTCCCCCTCACCCACCACCCCCACCACCCCCCTCACCCACCCTCACCCCTCCCCTCCCCATCACCCATCATCACCCCCTCCTCCTTCCCCATCATCCACTGTCACCCCTTCCCATCACCCACTGTCACCCCCTCCCCCCTCCCCATCACCCACTGTCACCCCCTCCCCCCTCCCCATCACCCACTGTCACCCCCTCCCCCCTCCCCATCACCCACCGTCACCCCCTCCCCCCTCCCCATCACCCACCGTCACCCCCTCCCCCCTCCCCATCACCCACCGTCACCCCCTCCCCCTCCCCATCACCCACCATCACCCCCTCCCCCTCCCCATCACCCACCATCACCCCCTCCCCCCTCCCCCTCCCCATCACCCACCATCACCCCCTCCCCTCCCCATCACCCACCATCACCCCCTCCCCCTTCCCATCACCCACTGTCACCCCCTCCCCCCTCCCCCTCCCCATCATCCACTGTCACCCCCTCCCCCCTCCCCATCACCCACTGTCACCCCCTCCCCATCATCCACCATCACCCCCTCACCCCTCCTGTCATCATCCATCTTGCCTTCTCCCCTCCCATCACCTTCGGTCCCCCCCTCAGCCACTGAGCCACCTGCTCAATTGGTCCTTACTGAATTGAGTGATGGCTCAGCCCAGCTTAGCCAGCTAGTGAGCCATAGCCAAGCCAGTTTTGGTCATGAGCCGATTGGCCGGCTTGGCTCAGCTCAAAATGGCTTGGCTCGGCTGGCTTAGCCAATCTGAGCTGAGCCATGGCAACACTAATGGCTTAGCCCAGCTCATTCAGCTCATGAGCCATAGCCAAGCTGAATTTGGTCATGAGCCGATTTGTTGGCTTGGCTCCGCTCAAAACGGCTTGGCTTGGCTGGCTCAGCCAATTTGAGCTGAGCCATGGCAACACTAAATGAAAGTCAAAGCTGACTCAGGGGAAAAAAGTAGAAAAAATTGACATGACTTGGAGTGCATAACCAAATTAGGCAATGCAAGTGGCAAGTCATCACAAGTCGGTGCACAGTCAATGAAAGTCAAAGCCAACTTGGGGAAAAAAAGTGTAAAAAATTGATATGACTTGGAGTGCATAACCAAATTAGGCAATGTGAGTGGCAAGTCAGCACAAGTCGGTGCACAGTCGATGAAAGTCAAAGCTGACTCAGGGAAAAAAGTAGAAAAAATTGACATGACTTGGAGTGCATAACCAAATTAGGCAATGTGAGTGGCAAGTCATCACAAGTCGGTATACAGTCGATGAAAGTCAAAGTTGACTTGGGGAAAAAAGTAGAAAACATTGACATGACTTGGAGTGCATAACCAAATTAGGCAATGTGAGTGGCAAGTCATCACAAGTCAGTATACAGTTGATGAAAGTCAAAGTTGACCTGGGGAAAAAAAGTAGAAAAATTTGACATGACTTGGAGTACATAACCAAATTAGGCAATGTGAATGGCAAGTCATCACAAGTCGGTACACAGTCAATGAAAGTCAAAGTTGACTTGGGGAAAAAAAGTAGAAAAAATTGACATGACTTGGAGTGCATAACCAAATTAGGCAATGTGAGTGGCAAGTCATCACAAGTTGGTACACAGTCAATGAAAGTCAAAGCTGGATTGAATTACCAAATTAGGCAAAGTTGATTGCTGGTCAAGCTGCACTCATTGTAAGTCATGCAAGAGACTTAAGAAAGGGGGTGAGGCCAGTGAAGGATATAGAGAAAGCTTGCATGGGGAAGATGTGCATAAGGAAAGCATATATGGAGGTGGTGGTGGGGACAGGGAAGGTGTGCATGAGGCAGGAGGTGAAAGGATGAGGAGGGTGGCATAGGGGATGGGGTGAGAAGGATGGGTAAAGTGTGCATGGAAAAGGGAATGAGGAGGGTGTGCATGAGGAAGGAGTTGAAAGGATGAGGATGAGGCATATTGGGAAGGGGGTGAGGGAATAGGGAAGAGGTGCATAAGGAATGGGTTGATGGGATGCAAAGGGGGTGTATGTGTATGTGCCTGGTGGTGGGGTGGGGAAATGAGGAATGGGTGCATGTGTGTGGAGGTGGGAGTGGTGGATACATGGGAGGGGTGTATGTAGGCCTTAGATGAAGATGAGGTGTTAGAAGATGATGATCTTGAACTTTTAATAAGAACACCAGAGAAACTTTTGCAGGTTGAAAGAATAAGAGAACTTGCCTCAATGTGGGTGCAATTCTGGGTCTCCACCTGTTCCTTCTACATCTAGGCACAAGTCTGTGGTTGAGTCTTTTAAGGATGATCTTGATGTATGTGTGCTTCAGAGTTAAGATGGTGAATATGAGGAAGGGATGCATGTAAGCTCCGGATAAAGATGAGATGTTAGAAGATGATGATCTTGATCTTTTAAGAACACCAGAGAAAAACTTTTACACATAACAAGAATAAGTTAACTTGCCTTAATGTGGTGCAATTCTGGATCTCCACCATTTTCCTCTTCATCTAGGCACAAGTCTGTGCTTGAGTCTTCTGAGAATGATCTTAGTGTACATTTACCTTGGAGCAGAGTGATGGGTATGAGGAACAGGTGCAAGTGAGCCTTGGATGAAGATGAGATGTTAGAAGATGATGATCTTGATCTTTTAAGAACACCAGAGAAACTTTTACACATAACAAGAACAAGTCAACTTGCCTCAATGTGGGTGCAATTCTGAGTCTCCATTGTTTCCCTCTACATCTAGGCACAGGTCTGTGGTTGAGTCTTCTGAGGATGATCTTGATGTATGTGTGCATGGAGTGAGGATAGTGAATATGAGGAATGGATACATGTAAGCCTTAAATGAAGGTAAAATGTTAGAAGATGATGATCTTGAACTTTTAATAAGAACACCAGAGAAACTTTTGTACATTGCAAGAATAAGTTAACTTGCCTCAATGTGGGTGCAATTCTGATTCTCCACCTATTACCTCTACATGTTCGACTCTCTACCTTCTATTTTTAATGAAAACCTTCCTTGTCTCTAATATATAATGTTGATTCTCAAATGGTGAAATGACTAAAAGAGAGTTCACTAGTTCACTTCACTTCACTAGCATACTTAGTTCAGATTCCTATAATTTTTTCATCATCACTAAACTACAAGAAGACTGGCATGGCTGACAGTGAGATCTCTTCACACTTGGGTCCATGGTTCTCTGAGAGACTACATGCTTCATCAATTCATCACAGAGCTTTCTGAAATACATCCTGAACTACTTGACAACAGTTTGAATGTCCTATGTCTAGATGTACATGCACATTAAGATCATTCTCAGAAGTCTCAACCATAGACTTGTGCATAAACGTAGAGGGAAATAGTGGAGACCCCAAATTGCACCCACATTGAGGCAAGTTCACTATTCTTGCAACCTGCAAAAGTTTCTCTGGTGTTCTTATTAAAAGTTCTAGATCATCATCTTCTAACATCTCATCTTCATCCAAGGCTTACATGCATCCCTTCCTCATATTCACCACCCCCACTCTTACACACTTGCACATCAAGATCATCCTCAGAATACTCAACCACAGATTTGTGCCTAGATGTAGAGGCAATAGGTGAAGACTGAGAATTGCACATCTGTTCAACTGGTATCATCAGGTACTAGATACAGGGCACACCATTCAGCAGTTCCGGATATACTCCAGGGAGCTCTGCAATAGAGTGTATGGTCTCTCAGAGGACAAGGAACTGAAGTGTGAGGACAACACCAAGAGCTGTTGGCCATACCAGCTTTCTTATAGTAGTCTAGTGATAAGGGATATTTGAGGGGCACTTGTGTTATGTAACCTAGTGAATTACTTCACACTGTCAGTCATTTTTCTCACTGCATCACATTATGAGGCCAGCAGAAGAAATTAACATAAGGTGTGCTTGACATTTGTCTGCTGGAAGGGGCTGCAGTTGATCTGCCTCACTTAAACAAATTATAAAACCAGCTTAGAAACTGACAGACTGGAGAGCTTATGCCTGGCTTGAGAGCTTGGCTGGAAGACAGGCTAAGAATGTGAAGGCAATGCATTGCAGATGTTTGTTTGTCATTTGACTGCTTACAGTCTGCTTCCATGCTCAAGATACTTTTATAAATAGCTTTCAATATCTTTACATACAGCATACAGTACAAGTATAAGAATCAGATCAACTATTTACTCCTCTTCTTCCTCTTCAATCTCAAACTCCTCAACATTAAGCATATCTAATCCTGCATGTTGTCTTAAGACATGAACTCTTGACTCCATCACCCAAATCCCAACCAATTTAGTGATATGAGAGGTTTCCAACACCACATAGTCTTTAGACCACTCTCCACACCATCTTCCATGTATGTCAACTGTCCTCACAAGCTGATGAAAAACTACCAATTTGTGACCACTGTCTAGTAGAGAGTAAAATGCCATTGCCTCTCCAAAAATGGGCACCTCTTCCTGATATTCAAAGTCTCTATATGACCTGGAAGCTTGGCCTCCTTGCTCAGATATTCTGCTCCTTAATGTGACATCTCCTGGGATTTTACACTTCCCCCATCTCTGAACTTTCAGGTCCATATCAAAATCCTCTTTAAGATAATCACAAATTGCAGCAATGTGATGATAATATTCTGAGGGTCCATTCATTTCCCCCCTTTTGATTGGAAGTGACTGATATAGATGTTCAGACTTCCTTTTCTCCTTGGATTGTGTTTTTAAGAAAGAATACTTCAAGGTCAGCACCTTGTTATTTGCCCTTTCAAAAAGCATTGTGGCAATGTTGCCAAATGGTGCTTTTTTAGATCTGACTTTATGACCAATCTCTCCAATGGCCCTTTCAACTGTGGCTTGAGAACCAAATCTGATTGAGCCATTCCATGCAATATGGGTTGGGACATGAATCAATTGCCAGATGCACAATCTGCACCTTGAAACTTTGGTTGGATCATTATGAACATAAAGCCTTTCAAATCCTTTAAGAAAAGATGTGGCTTGAGAATATAAGGCTGCTAAGTCATCATTACACTTTGGTGTGTGAGACATTGCAACTTCAACAATATTCACAAACTCCACAAAGTTCTCTAGCACATCTTCATCAAATCCTAGCTCCCATGCCATTGGTATGATAAAATAATGAAGGACAGCCATCCACTCATAAATTTTGTATTGGCTGTGGCACTTTTTGTACAGGTTTCTTATTGGCCCACAAAATGATGGTGGGAGTGTCTTTACTGCCCTCTCAATCTCTTCACCAAGTTCTGAGGCCATTTCTGCACTCATATGTATCTTCTCATCAGGTGTACTGTGAGTCACCCACAAATCCCAGATGTGCACCATGCAGTTTTCATAAAATAAATGAAATGGATCCAGGGGAAAGAATGATGGATGCAAAAATGCAGGACTGGCTGTACATATAGTAGGGTGTGAGATTCCTGTATTAGTCACAATCCTTTTGAGTTCTTGTTTAGTGACAGCAGAATCAAGCCTTCTAATTGTCTCCCAATAATGATCTTGGGATCTCAATGGCAAGTTAGACATATTCACAATAGGGTGCTTTTTATTATATACCCTCTTCTCAGGTGGAGAGATTGGATAATATTGGGGCTTTGCACCACTTGTCTTAGCAGAGAAAACCCCTTGTACCAGACTGAAGCAATCACCATGAAGAGCTGAGTGTCCTGCCATTCCACTCAACTTGGCAGACCCAAACATGTCACCTTTTACTCCACAGATATATGCCCTCAGAACAAAGTAGGATGAGTCAACAGCATCCCATGTCCACATTCCAACACTTGCTTGTGCCATCTCTTGAAAGAGTGGATATATAAAAGATTCAACATTTCCAGGTGCTAGTGGTCCTGGAATGGCAAGAGGAATAATGACATTATTTGTTTTATAACACATCTCTGGTGGGAGATTGAGGAGAAGAACAATTAAAAGCCACATATTGGATTGCTTTTTCATAGTGAGCTGAGCACCATCAGAGGAGATTGATAAAGCAGTGTCTCTCTCATCTTTAAACAGCCCCAACTCTTCATAGTGGTAAACATGATGATCAGAGTTGGAAAACTCTGACTTTTTTACTTGGTTTACACCTCTGTCTAAATGCAGAGCCTTTGCAAGTACTGCTAATGTCTCCTTCAAGCAGTGGTCCCTATGGCGCATCTCATGAGATGTTTCTGCATTGGCATAATATGCCTGAATCACTGGAGTAATTGGCATGTAGAGCATGGTTGCTCTTGGCTTTGGTTTAGCTCTAGCACCCTGTGCTGCTTTGTAGCATGGTTCTTTACAGTGTTTGCCATTATGAATATATGAGCAGGTAGATTGACCTGCAAACTGGCCAGTAAAGGCCATGCAGCTGTTGCGCAGCAAACAGTGTCATGGAGTCTCACCTTGTGAAGGTATTGAGACTAGTAGAGAGGTTTGTAGAGTGGAGTGCTCAAGTGTGCGTAGAGTGAACGACTTGTATTCTTAGAGGGGCTCTACTCCCCTCATTTATAGGAAAACCGGTCCCTATGGTCCACCCATGTCCGTTTGCGTAAAAGTGATGAGTAAAGGTGTCCACAATATGGCGTTTTCAGTGACGCCTGATGTGAAACACCCCAGAAGTCTTCAATATCACCACGTGTGATACTGATAAGACTTGCGCCCTCCATATTGGAGTTGTGCCCACTTTTGTGCGTAATGGAGTACCCTAATATGGTAATCATATGTACAATACTACTGTAATGTCGTAACTGCTATAGATAAGATATGTATGTACTTATTACGTTTCAACAGCAGCTTCTAGGACACATCTCCACAAAGGATGGCTTCATCCCTGTAAGAGTCATAGCTAACTGCTTGACTTTATAAAGGCTGAGGATTTCCTCCTCTGTGGCCTCTGAAAGGACCTGTGCATGAGAAGTGTATGCTTTCACAGTGCCATTAGACTCTGTCCAAGCAAGGTAGTGCTTTAGAGACAAAGTTTCAGATCTGGATAGGTCATGGTGCTGTGGAGCCTCAGCAGGGCAGGGAGGGAGTGTGTAATCCTTTAACAGCTCTTCTTGAAGCTGCAGAATTACATCTGGCAAGTCTCCATTACTGCCATGAGAACCCCCAGGTGGAGACCCAGGAATGGCTTCATCTGGGTCTTCCAAAGTCTCATCATCATCAAGATCAAACTCCAGTGGGTCAGATTCAGAGCCAGAGCTCAGTGGAGCTCCCATGGTCTCCTCTGGGATATTCAAGATGACCGAGCTATCATCCCCTTCATCTGATCTATGCTCCAGATCATATGGATCCTCTGAAAAGTCCCAGATCTCTCTCTCCTCCAAGGGAAATGAGGCATCTACAATGATAACATTAGAATAGATAAGAAAATCCATCATAAAGTGCTCACCATAGTCATCGACCATCATAGCATCATCATCTCTCATTTCATCCTCTGAAAATGATGGTGGAGCCATAGAGGCATCAGCTAAATCAAAGCAGATCAGATCAGATCAGTAAAGCAGTTAAAAGATCAAAAGGCAAGCACTCACCATCTGGATAAGGAGACCTAGATTGCCTAGATGATTGGGACTCCTCATCTATGCTCTTAAAAAGCTCAATGGTCTGATAGTGGCACTCCTGCACAAGAGTTACAATCTGTGGAGATGCCCCAGAGGATCTAAGCTGATCCAGATAATCGAGGTTATTCTTGCAGTGAGCCTGAATAGTTCTCTTTGAAACTAGCTTTTTTAACTTGCACTTGAAGCATGGACAGTAATATCTAGGCATTGGAAGTGTTGAAGTAGCAGGGGGATCAGTGGATGAACTGAGATCAGTGGGAAGGATGCTTTGATTATCTTGAGATAAGGATTTTCGAAGATTTTCGCGTTGTGGGGCCCTGGGCGCCGCTAAGCATCGGCTAAGACACGCTATTACACTTTCACGTTTGTGCAGCATGTTCATTTTCTCGTCCTCTTTCCTTCCTTCCTGCCGCCATCTCCCTTTCCCCTGTTCTTCTTTTTTTATTCTTTTCCTGTTCTTTTCACTCTCCATGTCTGCTTCACAAGCCGCTTCTCCTTCCACTCACACCCCCTTTGATGAAGACTATGAACCTTCGCTGGACTTAGATGACGACTTTGATGAAGTGCTTGACAACAACAAACCCTGCCCTGGTACCTCTCTGTTTCTCCCCTCTGGCCTGTCCATCTCTTCCATTTCCTGGCTCACTCATGATGAGCTATGGCACAATGCTGAGTTCGTGAAGTATGTCAACCTCGTCGACACGTTGCTTCTCAGCACTTGGTCGAATTCAGGTAAGTCATTCATTTTTTTCACGTTGTTTGTACGTTCTGACTAGTTGTCTTCGCCCCCACAGTCACTCCAGCTGCTCCACCCCTGTGAACGAATGACCCTGCACAACAGGTCTTCGTCTCCAGCGGCACAATGTTAACCCCCCTTCCTTATCCTCGACCCGTTACCTGTCCCGCTCACTACCCACAGACTGTTCTCTGGACCCTCCACGACTGCCTCAAGGACCCGTACATTGGTGTCTCATCTGCCAACTGGTCCCGCCCACCAATGCAGCACTCCATTTGCCACCCAAATGGCACGATGATCAACAAGGCGGAGTGGAAGTCCATTCACAAGGCCGCAGCCATCGTTGCTCACACCCACCTTGAATGTCTCGACCACTCAGGCCATTTGGCTCTGGGCCTACCACGCAAGAAGAAATTTTACAAACATCACTTCGCTACAGAATGGAATGCGGCGCTGTGGGAGCTTGAGGGCATGGCCCCCCTCCTCTCCCTTTGTGCCGGGTCTTGGAAGGCCGATGCAGTCCTTGGGTCGGTCCTGCTCGGCAACTCTATCACTGATCTCCCTCCTTCCCCACCACCTTCTTTTTCACCTCATTCACATGCTCCATCCGGTTCTCATTCCTCCATTGCTCCCTCTTTGCATGGCCCCCCTTCCTGACATGATGCTGCCCACCCATCATGGGCATCTACACCAGCTTCCATTGCTTGCCCTTCTCGCACCTCCTGTCCATCCCTTCACACTGACTGCCTGCCTCCCCCCTCGACTCCCAGGCATGAATCACCAAGGAAGGTTGCTGGTTCCAAAGGCAAGCGCCAGTGCAAACCCAGTCCTGTGCCGCAAAATGCGAAGAAGGCGAAGGGCCACAAGGACATGCATGCACCCATTTCCAAATCACACTATCCACGCCCTCCTCCCCCTCATCCCGCCTACCTTGCCATCATTAAGGCTGGCACAGCTCCCGCAGACATAAGCATTACTTATTTCTATTATGTATTATTTTGATATTTGTTTGCCCTCAACAGGTGGAGGACGATGCTCCCCCCATTGCCGATCCCAATCCCGACCCCAAACCCTCATGTGCCTCACGCGACAAGGGCAAGGGGAAGCAGCGACAGCAGATGCTGGATGAGCCTGTTGAGGACCCCCGTCCCCCCAAGTCAGATGACAAGTCCCACCTGCTGCCTCGTAGCAATGATGAATGGGTATTGGCCAAGTACGTCGGTTCACAGCAGGGCTATGCAGCCCTTCAGGAAGATCAGCATCCACAAGCTCCAACAGAAAAGGTAAGTATTTTTTCTTTTCTATCACACTGCATACTGACTATCTAAAGGCGAATGACGATGGCAAGGACAACAAAGGCGAAGCAGGCACTGCCACCACTGCTCCTACCACCACCACTGCTGCTCCTGCCGCTGCCAACACCACTGCTCCTGCTGCTGACACCTCCACTACTCCTGCCGACACAGATGTCGCAGAAGGCGACAACCATCACCTCGAATCCCTCCAGCGGGATGAACTGCTGGCTTGGATCGAAAACCATAGCATCGAGCCACCGGGGAAGCGTGCAGGTAAAAAAGGTATGTCATTCCTCTTCAATCATTTGCATTCGCTCATCTTGTTTTACAGACATTCTCAAGATGATTGCAGCAGCCCCGAAGTCTGAACAGCCCATGAAGGAGGACCTCAAGGCCATAATCAGCAAGGTAAGTCATTTGCTGTCGTTACTACATCACTAACTAATATATCATTCCCAGTGCAAATTCAAACGCAATGCGAGAGCTGCTACATAGTAGCTCTCTTATCAATAACACACATCCTGCGCTTGCTGATTCCATGGCGTTGTCAATGGGGGCATGTTTTTTGAGTAAAAAATATATCAGTTGTTGCATTGACTAAAGCATGACTTTTGTGTGACCTCGGCTGACTATTACTTGACTTTCAGAAGTCAAGTAATAGTCACATTTATGTCAGGTATTAGTCAATGACTGGAGCGACTGTTTCATGACTTCTTTATGACTTTTATCTGACTTTCCATTGACTTTTATAGACTTCTTTTATGACTTTTATCTGACTTTTTCTTGACTTTTTTGTAACTTTTTCTTGACTTCTTTATGACTTTTTCTTGACTCCTTTGTGACTTTTCATTGACTTCTTTGTGACTTTTCATTGACTTCTTTGTGACTTTTTCTTGACTCCTTTGTGACTTTTACTTGACTTCTTTGTGACTTTTTATTGACTTCCTTTTGACTTTTTCTTGACCTTTTAGTGACCTTTTATTGACTTCTTTGTGACTGTTGCTTGACTTCTTTATGACTTTTCCTTGACCTATTTGTGACCTTTTCTTGACTTCTTTGTGACTTTTTCCTGACTTTTCCTTGACCTTTCCTTGACTATCATCTGACTTTTATGTGACTAAGTTAAGACTTTTCCTTGACTTTTCTTTGACCTTTTCTGGACTTTTCTCTAACTTATCAGTGACTACTGTGTGACTTTTATTGGACTTAATAATGACTTATATTTGACTTTTCCTAGACTAATGTTTGACTTTTATATGACCTTGACCTGACTTTAACTTGACTTTAACTTGACTTGTCAATGACTTAGGCTTGACTAAACCATGACTTCTATCTGACCTTTGTCTGACTTCTATTTGACTAAACCTGACTTTTGTAGTCAATAATCAGTCAAAAAAGCCTGCATCCCAGTCAAGAAAAAGTCAATGACTTAGATGACTTTTATATGACTTTTGTAGTCAATCTTAGTCAAAAAAACCTGCATTTCAGTCAAGAAAAAGTCAATGACTCTGATGACTTTTATATGACTTTTTCTTGACCAAAACCTGACTTTTGTAGTCAATAATTAGTCAAAAAAACCTGCATTTCAGTCAAGAAAAAGTCAATGACTTTTAGATGACTTTTAGATGACTTTTTTGATGACTTTTCTTTGACTAAAACCTGACTTTTGTAGTCAATAATTAGTCAAAAAAACCTGCATTTCAGTCAAGAAAAGTCGATGACTTTTATTGGACTTTTGGTGGACTTTTCCCGACTTTCTTTTTTACAGTGAGTCACCAGTCTTAGCTATAATGGAGTGCTCACTGAAGCCCTTCATTCCCAGATTGCCATGGAGGTCATGCCATTTGCCACTGTCGACTGGATATGGAAGTTTCCGGCCATTACCAAAGGATATCAAGATCGCTTAATCATGCACTTCAATGCTCTCTTTGATGCCTTACACATGCACATGGACATGAGCCATGCCGTTCTTGGCGATGCCACCCCAAAGAACAATCTGTATGATACAGCGAAGCACCGTATCAAACTATTGAAAGTGAATGATATGATGACTGCTGAAGAATACACCTGGCACACTGCCAAGTTTGAACAGGAGCACATTGCGTCGGTTGCCAAACAACAGGAAATGGAGACTTGGATGATGGTCAAGGCTGCCCACATCTGCCTTGGGCTGGGCACAGATATCGGTGTGCCTGTTGATCCAAGCTTGAGCACTCCAGTCCATTCCGGGGCTTCAATCAGCGAAGATGGAGCATCAGCACTTCGGGCTAATAACAGTGTCACAGCCAAGACTCCTAGCAGTAGTTCTGCCAAAGACAAGGAGGAAGGGGAGTTGTAACTAATTGATTCGTTCCTTGTTTACCAAGCGTGTGTGCCTAAGATAATAAATTCATAATGGCAACACCGCGTTATGTTTTAATGACGCCGGCCAAGGTCGCAAGATACAATTTGGAACTAAACAAGTGAAAAACGGAACTAAGTGAAAACGAGATTGGTCAAGGGAAAGAAAGGTATAGTAGGACTCAAATGAACTTTCCTCCCTGCTGAAAGATTTATCGAGGGGTCTATTCATCATCGCTGTCAGCCTCGGGTATATTCAAGGGATGGTCTTTGTCGGCTTCGGTATCATTCCAGACTTGTAGAGTTGTCTCATCGATATCCTCCATGAGGCCAATCGGTTCCATGGGTTCTGTCATGGTGTCATTCTCCATTTGTCTTAGATGGGTCACCGAGACGTTGAGATGTTGCTCCAGGTCAGGTATCTCAATATAGTCACGCATGAAGGAGGGAACTACTCGTTAAGCGGTGATTGGGCTGTGGAATAAAGTGCCATCCAGTTCACAGACGATGTATGCGCCACCTTTGCTGCGGGATACTACCACTACAGGACCGAGGTAGCAGGGTCGCATCTTCCAATTGAGCGCTTTTTCTATTGTGGTGTTCCGGAGAAGCACTAGGTCACTGCTTTTGAAGCCGAAGTCGCATATGGTTGCAGCATGTTGTTTCTCAAATCAGCTGGCCATGTGTTGCGGTGCTCATGAACCCAAGCGCATAGCTGAGTGAGATTGGCTTCATGTTTTTGAAGTGCTATGGCACGCCGTGCAACTAAGTCGGTAGTGGAGAGCAAGGAATCAGGAGGTGGTAAGAGGTAGTTCGCTTCAACAATGTCAAAGGGCAAAAGTGGGTGTGCTCCGATTGCCACATAGAAAGGCAAACAGCCCATGCGCTTCCTTGGTGTGATGCACTTGGACCAGAAGACGGAATACGAGACTTGTGACCACTGGTTTTGATCGCCGTCTGCTGCTTTGAATAACGCCTGCCTGACATTGAAATGTGATCGCTCGATGATACCATTCGTGCGTGAGTTATATCTGCTGATCTGGATATGTTTGACATGGTACTTGCGCTCCAGATAACCGAGTGCTGCAATGAAAGGCTTGCCGTTATCTGAGACTATCTCGGTGAGTGTTCCCCATCAACAAAGCACATCCTGGAAGATCCAGTCGCCAAGCGCTTGTGCTGTCTCTTTTCTGAGCATCCAAAATTCTGGATAGCCGGTCAGCAAGCACTGGCCCTGTACTATATAGGTGTATCCACCAGATCGGGGAAGGTGCATTGTGTCCATGTACATCTTCACGAACAATGGGGCTGGGGTCGCAACAATGGGCAGGATCGAGACAAGCCGAGTCTGTCAAGTCTGGCAGATATGACAGGTTTTCATGTACCAAGCGATGTCTTGGCCCATGAACGGCCACCAGTATCACTCCATGATTAATGCCCAGGTTGCATAATAACCCCAGTGTCCCATATCTTCATGTGCCACATGAATTGCCTCTATCTGGCAATGTCAGTACAGGATCCGCTTATGTGCGCCATGAGGGTCCTGCTTCCACAGAATCTTATTGTCAATAAAGAACTGCGAGGCAAAGCGCACGAGTGCAGTGTGATCCTGGTCAGAAGTATTGCTCAGTCGTTCGAAGAACGTCAACCAGTCGTGTACCATCTCCAGTCGTTTATCGGTGTGTACCGCCACTTTCCTTCGCAGCACCAGGTCATAATTGGGCTTGTCTATTTGGGTGTCAGCAACTGCATAAGGCCTGGTCAGGGTTATTTCTGAAGCCATGGTCAGGATTAATAGTGCCAAACGGGGTGTGGGAATTGGACTGTTGAGCATATGGGTGAAGCCATATAGGTTATTGATCCAATCCTCAAATTCCTCTGCATCGTCCTCATCTTTGTTGTCATTGCTGTCATCATCTGGCTGAATCAGTTGCCAAGATAGACCGTCGGGTCCATGCTGTTTTCCGGGTACATGCCTAAGCTCAAAGTGGAAGGTGAGTATAGCGACAATCCACCGGTTAACACTAGCTGAGGGGGCAACGTCTGGGTTGTTAAGCATGCCCTTGATGTATCATGCGTCCACCTCCATGGTTAAATTGCACACACTGACAAGGTATATTTTGTATGCCCGCAGTACTCGGTAAAGACTGTACAATTCGAGCTTTGGCTGTGAGAAACAACATTCTCGGTTGTTGAGAGGTAAGGAACCAAGGCAAGCGAAGTATCGCTTTTTCGGCATATTGGGGTCCGCTTGGCAAAGATAAAACCCTACAGCGATCTGGGAAGTGTCGATGGCGAGAATGACCGGTGCATCAGAGTTATAGTTAATCAGCCGCAGTGCTGGCGAATTCAATTAACACTTGTTTGAGGTCTGCCTGGGCCTCTATTTGTGTGGGCACGAACTCAAAGGGAATGCCTTTCCAGGTGAGGTTACTAGTGCATTTGCACATTTGGTGAAGTTTTGGATGAATATGCAACACATGCTGACTGTTCCCAGGAAAGCCCGGACTTCTGAGAGGTCTCAGCATGGACCCCACTTGACTATTTTGTCGACCTGTGTTTTATCGGGTAGGTGTCCTAGCAGGGTACAACGGTGTCCGACTGCGTAATTTCCTCGGCACACAGTGTTGACTTATGGCCGCTAAAGGTGCCTCCACAGTATTTGACACGCTGTACTACTCGGTTAAGACCTTGAAAGTGTTCCCAGACAAAACAGCAGATTCCCAGATTTTCTGAGAGGCGTTCTTCCGTGCCATCCAGCAACAAGTATCACTCCACTGGACCATGGATAGGTACATTGTCGATGTAAGGCACTGTAACATTGGGTATCTCTGGTTGCAGAATATAGGTGACATCGTCATGGAATATGGGTACCAAGTTCGTCCAACCCATTGGCAGGGTTACTAGCCAAAGCATGCCAAAGGGGGATTGGAAGGTCATGAGGTCACAGGATTCTGCCAATAGTCCATGTTCGTCATACCCAACATAGAGGTCTAACATTCCACCACAGGCACGTCCGGCGAAGTGCTCACCAATCTGGTCGGTAAACAGAGTAACACCCACATGCTTGATGGTGGCTTTATTCAGTGGTTCCAGACTATGGACGATTCATAACAATTTGCCATCCTTCTTTATGATGCAGGACCACCAAGAGTGGAGGAGGAATTTGACAGCTCATAAACACCTGTGTTGATTTTGTTCCAGATAAGACAGCAAACTTCATCATAGATGCCAGGTGGTATCAGTATGTTTCGCTGAGCCCATGGCTTGTGGGGCATAGTTGGTATCTCGACCGGAGGAAAGAAGTCTTCACGGAAATGACCTCGCTCTTGGTCAGTCCATGTGAAGGCCCCATTTTGCAGACACATAAATTGGTGGACAAGCTTTTGCTCTTTGGGAAGTAGGAAATTGCCAGGGTGAGCTTGGTCAAATTGCTCTTTTCTTTCTGCTGTGTACCGACCAGTTGGCTCAGTCGGCTGGACGTGTGGGAAGTTGTGGGATATTTTCTAAGGGATTGCCCTTAATTTCGTGGATTATTCGGAATCAGCTAGGTAGCTCAGTTTCAATGGGCCATATCTTGAGAGCTACCAGTTTGTACTTTTTGCCTGCAAGAGGAAGTTTTGCTTTAGTAAAGGAGAGGAACAGCACTTTAGCGTCAGCTGCCAGGTAAGTAACTTTGGGATCGGAACATGACAAGGACAGAAATAGGGAATTGAAATTAACTGAAGCTGAATCACAAAGTGAAATATAAGCTGCCGTGATGTCTTCCTGCGTGGTATCGGGCACTAGCAGTGCGCAGGCTTCTATTGAGGCATGATTGGTATCTTGATCAAAGTTGATAGTTAGTGCGAGCTCTCCTTGGTGTGGTACCAAATCATCGATACTCAAAAACCTGAGACCTAGGCCTGAGCTTTCATGAATATCTTGTGTCTTTCGGCAAAACGGTAACTGCCACGTGGGATGGTCGGTACTGTCATCTTCTTTCCAGAATTAGGGTCCAGCAGTGTGATGGTCTGTCCTTTGTCCTGGTAATTATGCACTACTGACTGGGTTAGGGTATCAAATGGTTGACCCAATAGAATGTCATATGCTGGAGAGCGCAGGATGTGAACCTGTAGGTAGAGGGTGATTTCACCGACCATGAATGGAACGTTCTTTGCTAATCCGAGGGATTGATCCACACCACCATTCGCCAATACCATATTTAAGCGAATATTCGGGTCATAAGGAAGGGCCAGAGCATTGCAGACTTCCTCAGACATGGCTACTATCTGACATCTGGGGTCCAAAATGGCCTCTATCTTCTCCTGGTTGTCTACGACTGGGAGAATTGCTCTGAGTGAGATGACTCAGCTGCGACTTCAATCGGGTCGTCCTCATGGTCCTGGCAGCTGTGCCAGGCTTGCAAGAAGGCCTCATATGGGTCTGCAATGATGGTAGCATCTGCAGGAGGTGCACGCATAGCTTTTGAGAATGCCGCCAGCATGTGTGCTTCTGCCGTATGGCCTGGCTTTGGTGGTACAAAGTCTTCAATTACCACCTGTGCATTAGTCCTCATTAACCTTTGCTGTACGGTCACATCTGTGACTTTGGTGCAAAGTTCCAGTGCAAGTGACAAGAGTTCTCGGTGAGTTACCGTGACCTCGGTATCTAGAAGGTGCTTGTAGACCTTTCTGGCTACTGCCCCGTTGTAGATGTTTGAGTTGGTGGTATATGCATGCTTGCTCTTTTGCGGAGGGGGCAAGGGGAGCACCAGCTTGTCCTCCTGATCTACTTGGCCTTCTGCAGCCGCATAGGGATGTTCAGCTACCATGGACGGCAAATCTCTGTGTATGGGTTGTGGGATGCGTGGAGGAAATTTGTGAGTAAACTGGGATGGTCCATCTTCACTATCGCTGTCGTCAGTGTGCACTTCTGTGATTCTCGGGGTTTCTTGGGGTGCTTTTCCTGGATTTGCCTGCTTTTTCAAGGTCAGTACGCCCAGCTGATGTTCTTTGAGGTCGAACCGGATGAGTTTTGCCAGGCTGAACTGCTTGGCTTCGGTTACTGGTGTACTGTCCTCGGTGGTGGTTTCCGGATTGGTTGTGGTAAAGAGCATTTGTGCTGCAGCTATCTGTCCTGGGTTTTGTCGGTGGTACTCATCAATGTGATTGTGCATCCAAGCGCCTGGTATGCCTCTTAAAATCATTGCACCCGAAGGCAAGACTATCTTGCCTTTGACACTGCGCTTGCACTGGCCGAGTCACCCATATTCGGCCGCTACTTCACATTCCCACATAAAGTGTCCTAGTACTCCGCAGAAATTGCACTTGCTTGGGAATTCACTGTTGGGTCTTGATGGTGTTGAACTCCTTGGCATATCCATGTTTGGTTGTTGCGATTGCTGCTTTTGAATCACAGCTTTGAATATTTCTACAAGTTCCGCTATGGCTGATCTGAGCGTGGACTGGACTTCAGCTTGGAATTCAGATTTAACCAGTACTGAGGCCGACGGGGGACATGCATAGCTGTCCGTAAGTACTGGGTCGCTTCCAAGTAGTATAAACTTCACCACCTCATACAGATTGCCCAGTTCATAATGGTCCCTGGGGTCGTGGTTTGGCTGAGTGATTTTTAGCCTATTTCTGATCTGGAGGTCCAGCTCAGGTTGTAATCCTCACCAGAATGCTCGTGATTGTTTGTATCCCAACATTCGGTTCTTGCTTATGAGGTAGTTAGTTACCGCCTTGAACTTGAAGTGGTATTGGCCTGGTTCGGTCGTGTTTTTGTTGCTGAGCTGCACTCGCTCCCCGATCAATGCATCAAGGTGATTCATGGTAAAGACATCTTTGTCTGAGCCGAGATATGATTCATATAGTTCGGCTTTGAACTCATCGTAGGTTTTGGTTGCATCAGCAAAGGTATCGCAGGAACACCATATCCGATCGAGGAAGGTGGTTGTGAGATACTTCAGTGCACCGGTTTTCTTATCTGGTTCTGTGGTGACCCCATGTCGGTTGTACAGGACCTCTAGTTTGGCGAAATATCAGCCTAACTCTGCAGGTCGGCCATTGAAGCTAGGTGCTGATCACTCACTCTGTCCAGGTAGGTCTGCTAGCAGCATTCTTTGGGGTAGTGGCAATGGGTTTGGAGGATTTGGAGCTGCAGGTGGAATTGCTGGTAATGGAGGGTGAGGTGCAGCTACCAGTGGTATGTTTGGAGGGGTTGCCTGGTTCACGGTTGTAGCTGTCTGGCTAGTGGTCATAACGAGTTGTGGTACCAGTGGGTGGGTAGTGACTGTGGCAGGGTTTGCTGGAAGCGGTGGTGGTGGTGGTACGTGCAGAGGTTGGTTCGCCAATGCACTTTGATTTTGAGAAGTACTAGCCAGTTGTTGGTTTTGTTGAGAAGTTGATTGTGATGCGGTTGCCTGAGAGTTCCTGTTCTCAGGCTCCGCAGCCAGTGTAGTAGTCGCTTGTTGCACTAGTTGTCGTGCCCTAGTTCTAGTGGTTACACCTCGAGGCGCTGGATTCGCTGCCGAGTTGTGTGACAGGATGAGGAGGACCTCTTCTTCACTATCTGGCTGGGGTCTGGATGAATCCGAGTCTTCAGGTCCTTCACTATCACTGGTGAGACTGTCTAGAGGTGATAAACTCCTAAAAGTCCAAAAGTCAGCTTGGCTGTGCTGGTTTGGAGCATAGCTGGCCTTGGCCAATTCTTCCTCTAGTGAGCACTGTCGCCTTCTTGGATGCCGCAGAATGGTCTAAATAGTTAGGACCTATCCGCAAACTTCTATATTCCAACCTCCCCATGTTAGCCACCAGAAATGATACCCTAAGTCCCCTATAAGCCTGTAGAGAACAGCTTAGAGTCCTTGAGTTCAGGAGGATGAGGAATATAGCGTGGATGGCGAATGTGTTCACCGAGCCTGACCGAAGGAGCCTGACATGGACCGAAGGGGATGCACCGTCAAGCAGCCGTTCACCGGGAGTGAGATTGGCGAAGGTTCACAAGTCTAGACTTAGCACCACAGACAGCAATGCTTTGCAAAGCTTTGTGATGTGAACTATGGGGTCTGGAATACAAAGGTGACCTGTACGCCAAAGCTAACCTGGGCTAGGTACTGCCCCAGTCGCTATGCCACCCTACTACTTAAATACTAAACTCACCACTCACTCAATACTTCGCTCCAAATGCCATGGAAACTACCACACAACCAGCACATCATTGCTCTAATTGACTGCATGGTGGCTTGTATGCTGTTGCGCGTCTGCCAGCTCAGTTGTGTGATATTGCCCTTGTATCCTAGGGATTACCCTAAGCTGCAGTGTCGCTCCAAGCTCCTTGGTTTGGTAAGTGCGATATTACCGACCTTTTGACCGCCGCAGGCACCAAGACCTGCTGATGCCGATCTCCAGCTTGTAGGCGATGCCCGACTTGGCCGATCCTAGGAGTTGCTGTTACTATGCACTTCCTAACTCAGCTGACCAACTCTGTGGCAAGGGGAGCGCCAGTGCATCGCTATCGCACCTTGCTGTTATGTGCCCATTGGAGCTCTAGTCCAATCTGTCGGCAAACCTTCCAAACCAGTCCACCGGTCCATCCTAGTCCATGTCAAGTCGTGTCAAGGATAACGCCGGTGCATTACTATTGCACCTCTGCATTACATGATGTCCGGCAATGTAATCCGCTCCTTTGGTCAATCTGCCAAATGGGGCATTGGCCATCCAGTGCGCTAGTGTCTTGACTATAACACTGCTTCTAAGTCAGGATGGGATACATTTGGCAACCTTCAGTTAGTTGCACCGAGCATGAAAACTGCACTATCGGTGGTTTACATGGCCAGTGACAGGCTGGGCGTATCAACGTATTGCAACTCCTGCTTGGTACTGTACTTTTCAGTATGAACCTTTTGCCAACAGATAATATATCTCTTCACTGCCCTCATTTGGGACTTTGCTCTGCTACTGATTTCCTCAATATAGAGGATTCTGTCCACTTTGATAAGCGCCCCAATCTCTATTATTGGGATTAGTTGCTAATTACTTCCCCGGCTGCTTTCTGGTAACTCTCCTTTTTAGAGTATTGATATGGGCATCTATGTTGGTAGTTGTGTTATATTATATCATCATGTGTAACTCACTAGCGCTGAGTACAGAATACAGGCGATACCATACAGAATTGGAGAGAAAATAATAATAATACTTAGGTCTATGGCTGTTATATGAAAGCCCCGACAGGGAAAGAGCTTGCAAGTAGAGTGAATCCAGTGATGGGATAATAGTGAGGTGCAAGTCAGGCAGGCCATTGACAATGTTCACGCATGGGGGAAAACGAGCACCAGGGGTCATGTCAGATTCCCACTACAGCACTGCCACCTTCCAATGGCACACGGTGTTATGGTCGTGCTGGACCCAAGCCTGACTTAGGCTGAACTACGCGGTGGAATGAAGAAGTGACTTAGCAACGCGAGTCAACGCACACAGGCGTGACGTCTTGGATAAGGACACCTGAAAGTGCCTTCCTAAGGGAGCGATCCTTGTACTGGGCTTTAGAGAAGAACCCGTGTAGATTCGGTTGATGATACAAGAGAGTAAAGCTGCCGACCACAACAGTCGACAGCTGCCTTATAACTAACGCGAACTGTACGCCTTCGTCAGCGACACAGTCACCACTACTACTAGCATCAGTAATCAACATAGTACATCAGTAAGCGAACACGGCACATCAATAAGCAAGGAGACGATATGACAAAGTCAGCACCACAGCATGAGTAAGTAAAAACAAGGCGTAATAGTAACGTTGGTAAGCTTCAAGAGCGACTCATCATCTCGCTTACCAGTCCCAAACGGTAAATCATAACATCACCCCCTTTACAAGGGTGAGCGCCCATGCTCAACGACCCAATTGGTCACCGTAGTAAGTCCGACATCTGTCTCGTGCTCGTCACGTACCCTCCTGAGGGCATGCGCCCGCCCTAACCTGGCTGCCGAATGTCGTGCTCGGTCGATGTGGACGAAGATGTCGTCCTCGAGCTTCTTGATCGCCGCTTTGAGTTCCACGACGACTTCCATGGAAGCGTGGTAGCACCTCACTTCAGCCTGGAGAGAGATATCCCCAAGCCTAGCGAGGGCCTCGTCTACCTGTCGCTTTCCACGGAAGTCAGCGCGGAAATACTGTAACTCTTCTCTGGAATACTCAGCGGCTGGGCCCATATCTCAGCAGGGTTCTGCGTGAATGTCGGCGCGATATATAGGCGAGTACCTTCCCATCGTTCCGAACACTTCAGGGTTGTCAAGCATCCTAACCCGCACATATTTGGCGGGGATGCGACGTCCCTCATGTTCAATGACCATCGGGACCCAATTCATCCCATTGTTGAGGATGAACCCGCCGGGAGTAGGCGATATGGCACGGAGAGGGATCCGCGTGCCATGCGTTCCGCGCACATTGACCGGTGAGGAGTCTCGTGCCTCATAGTATGGTGGGAGTCCGCATGCCTCGTAACCCTGCTCGGCCGTTGGTCCGTAGACAACAGCAGTTGCAGGTGGTCAGCGCGGTTCATCGTGGGCTTCGCCGGTAAGGATGCGGACTTGGAAAGGTACAGGTGCGGGAGCGCAATGGCAGTAGTTTGGGGGATTATTGCACCGTGTACAGACGACTTGAGCGATGTGATAGGACTCGTCGCTCTCGTTGTCTTCGTCTTCGCTGTCGTCGTCGCTGATATGGTCGACGGCTGTGGTGGAGGTGTTTGTGGTGGAGGGCTGGACGACGCTCTCTCCATCAACAACCGTATCCACATCCTCCTCTCCGCTGCTGTCCTCTTCACTACCTGATCCTGTCTCCATGATTGCATCACCTCCTTCAAGAGGGAGTAGTCCTCCCTCATCTTCTTCCACTCGTCCACTGGCTGGTGTAGGGAATCGCCTGCGCACTTCAGCGAGGTCTTGCTCCCGCTCTTCTCTGTCTTGTTCAGCGACTGCTCGAACTTCTGCGATGGCTGAGCAGAAGGGGTTGTTGACGTTGTTGGTGTGGTCATAGGTGACGAGGGCACTGGTGTGGGGGATCTCGTCAAGGTTGATAATGGAGAGAGGGACATGGGACATGTTATGAGAGGGTTGAAAGGATGATGGTTTCAACGATTCTGTCGAGACTGCTTTTATGTGAGTCTCGGCTCCTGGATTCAACCGTTGAAACTTCCTTATCTCTGCATCTGCATGGACGTCGTCCCACGGGACCCATTGGTTCTCTGAATCGGCGTATCCCTTCCATTTGATGAGGTACTGGAGTTTGCGCCCTCGACCAGACCTTCTAGAGTCCAATACCTTTTCGACCTTGTATTCTTCCACACCCTCGACTAGTTCAGGTGGTGGGCGTAAGTAGTTTGCGCCATGCATGCGTGTTTCTTTGTAAGGCGTGAGTAAATCTGTATGAAACACGTCATGTATCTTCCATTGCGGGGGTAACTTGAGCCGATAATTCACAGGGGACATCACCTGTACTATCTCAAATGGCCCCTGTCTTCTGGGCGCAAGCTTGGTGGCAGGTTGATTGATTCGCAGATTACGCCCGTCGAGCCATACTTGGTCCCCAATGGCGTACCTGGGCGTATCTCAGTGTTTGACTCATGACTGTTGGGCCTTTATCATGTTTTCCTGTGCGCTCCGCCTTGCTTCCCTTATTTGTTCTAGTCTGTTTGATACGCTGGGCAAGCTGATTGTACCTGGCGCCCATTTATCTCTTGGGTGATAGCCCATTAGTACGAAAAATGGGGTTTGTTTGGTGGTGCTGCTTATCGTATTGTTGTGCGCAAATTCTGCCAGTGGTAATTGCGCTGCCCAATTGTTTTGTTTCTCGTTTGTCCAAAGTCGCAGGTACTGTTCTAGCCACTGATTGGAACGTTCTGACTGTCCATCTGTTCTTGGGTGATAAGCGGTCGATATGTTTTGTTGGATTTGAAGGACTCGACATAATTCCCTCATGAATTTTGCAGCGAACCGAGGGTCTCGATCACTTATGATTTTGCTAGGTAGCCCAAATCGTGGGAGTACCTTCTGAGCATAGAGTATTGCCGTTTCTTCGCCTGTCATAGACTCTTGGCAAGGAATGAATATTGATGCCTTCGAACAATCATGGTCCGTGATTGTGAGTATTGAATCGTATCCATCAGAGGGAGGCAACTTAGTTATGAAGTCTACCGCGATGACTTCGAATGGAGAGGCCTCTGGTCGCAGGTATATGGGTGCGAGCGGTGCCTTTTTTGGTCAAGCGGTGCCTTTGTTGGTCGAGTGTTGACTTTGTGCCTTTGACATTCGGCACAACCTTGTACATAGTCAGTGACATCCTTCTTCATTTGAGGCCACCAGTAGTATCGAGTCAGCAGTTCAAATGTTTTGTTTATCCCTGGGTGACTGGCTGTGAGTGCATCGTGGTGTTGCTTGATGACCTCCCTGAGGTCATCACGCTTGCAGCTAGTGACGACGACTTTTCCGTTTTTGAACCATACACCGTCGATCTTCTTGAGTTCGTGGGGGCTAATCCACGAATTGATTTGTTTTTCATCCTGTTTGATCGTGGGCGACACGGTTTCTGTGGTTGCTCGTACGAATATTTCGTTCGGTAGGACGGTTACTTGGTCATTGTCTTTGTCGCCCATGTCATAGTCTGGCCTTCGTGATAGCGCATCTGCTCGTCTGTTGGCTCGACCCTTGAGGTGATGTATCTCGATGTCGTATTCTTCTAGCTCCAGCACTTCTCGCGCTACCCTTCGACTGATCTTCTGTGGGTCTCGCCAGTATTGTAGGTTCATGTGATCAGAGAATACTCTGACCTTATCTGGCGATCCCACCAACAGGTACCTCCAATTCCTCAGCGCTTTCACGATGGCAAGCAACTTGAGTTTGTATATGTCATAGTTGCGTTCGGCCTCATTGAGCGTAGCTGAGAAGAAGGCTATTGGATGTTTCTTGCCATCAGATCCTTTTTGCATCAGTACCGCTCCTACCGCAAATCCCGATGCATCCACTTCCAGATCGTATTGGACTTTAGGGTTTGGATGAGCAAGAACTGGGTTACTTGTGATTCGGGTTTTGAGTGCTTGAAACACGTTTTGTTGGTCCGAACCCCAATGCCATTCCACATCCTTTCTTGTTAGCATGTTCAGCAGTCGTGCGATATTGGTGAATCCTAGAATGAAGGGACGATAAAAGTTGCAAAAACCCAAAAAACTGCGCACATCCCTAACTTTCGTCGGGACAGGCCAGTCGCGAACGCCTTTCACTTTTGCTGGATCCATACGCGTCATCCCCTTTTCAAGGATTACCCCCAGGTAATCGATAGAGGGAATGTGAAAGGCGCATTTCGCTAGTTTGAAGTAAAGATCATGATTCGAGGCGACCTGGAGAACTGCTGTGACTGCGGCTGTGTGAGCGTCGTTTGTTTTCTGCAGTGAGCCACAATCATTAGTGGCAATAGCGATATTGTCCATATATATATGAATGTTCGTGCCCCGTAATGCGAACGTTGCGATCACCGGTCAGTAGATGTCATTCATGAAGGCTTGAAAGGTTGCCGGTGAGTTACAAAGTCCAAAGTACATTACTGTGGGCTCGAAGAGTCCTCGGCATGTTTTAAACGCGGCCTTGTGTTCATCTCCCGCCTTGATCCGGATGTTATTGTATCCTTGTCTGACGTCGAATTTTGAGAACATAACCGCCCCTCCAAGATCTCTCATTAGGTCTGTTATGAGAGGAAGAGGGTATTGGTTTCGTATTGTCCATCAATTAATGGCCCGGTAGTCTTGGACTGGTCGTAATTTTCCGTCCTTCTTTTTAATGAAGAAGAAGGATGAAGCGTAGGGCAATTGCGATGGTCTGATATACCCCTTTTTGAGGTGCTCGTCGATGAACTCGTCAAGCGCATCATCTTCGTGTCGAGTCATAGGGTATATTCTGCATGTTAGTGCCTGAGGAGCGTTCGGAAGGAGTGTTATGGCGTGATCGTAAGGCCTCCACCCTGGTAGTCTTGCTGACGCTTCTTCATCGAAGACCTTTTTAAATGTGTCGTATTGTGGGGGTAAAATTGGGGTCGTTTCCTCCTTTGGTTTTGACACTATTTGTTTAGGCGGGATTTCTAGTCTTCGTCCTTTCGCGTCTTCCTTTTCCAACTGATTGACGATGTTGTGCTTTTCCCTTGTGAGTAGGTGCGCAAGCACATCGCGCCGATTTGCTATGTTGACCGTTTTGATGATGATTGGCAGGTGCGCTTGGTTTAGCGTAGCTGTCCTCCATTCGATTCGTGGTTCATAGGCCGCGAGCCAAGGGTATCCAAAAAGGATATCTTCTTTCCCTATGTTGGTGACTAGGAATCGCATTTCTTTTTCATTCCCTCCTACATTGATTCGGAGGATCACATAGCTGGTGATATATCCCGCTCTGTTTGTTGAATCGTCGATATTGTAGATTCGTTTTGGAGTTTCTAGAGGACGTGTTTTTATCCCCATTTTTGTGAGAAAACGCGTGCTCACAAAATTGTCAGTGGCTCCAGAGTCCACTAGTGCTCTTACATCGGCCTTGTTGTAACATGTGTCAAGATGAACTGGAACTTTCATAGATCGATAGTGCGTAATGTACACAGAATTACAACGAAGTGCCCTCACCCAGGCCGTCGGGTTCAGGCATCGGAAAAATCCGTCCCCATCAACTTCTGGAGGATGAGGTCTTTCACGTCATCTCCTTCACTGGCCACTCCTCTGAGCCAGTCTTCTGCTTTGTCTTCATCAGTCTTCGTCCTTTCCTCCATACTCCTTATTTGCTGCAGCCATTTGCTTTGTTTTGGCTGGCGACAGTCTCGGCTGATGTGCCCCATTTTTCCACAGTTGTAGCATCGTACTTGACTAAAGTCTCGGATGCCACGGTTTTCTCTTTGTCGTTGGAGGTATCCTCCCCTTGGTTGGAACGGGGGTTGCAGAGTGTTGAGTACGTCTTCAGCCCCAGCAAGTCTTCCTCTGATTCTATCCGCTGACATGTCCATTGCATCCGGGTGCGGTAGAGGAGCGAGTAATTTTGATAGTACCCCCGCGTGATTTTTGTTAGTGTTCTTGAACATGTCAAGGTTACCGCGCACCGTCTGCATGTGGATCCACTTTTGTTGCCTTCTGAGAGCCGACGCTCTCCACTCTTCATACGTCCTTGGATTGTCATGTTGATACATGGCTTCGTACAACGTCCTTGGCAGCCCTTTTATGAAGTATTTGAGGGTCTGCTCCGCGTTGATGTTGTATCCTGCGTATCGAACCAGTTGTTCGAATAGTGTGATGTAGTCATCGATTTTTCCTTCCTTCATTCTTATTCCTGCATCAAGCTGAGCTTGAGCGCGTTCCTTGCTGAGCACGTCGGCGAATTGCCTTCAGAAGGCTTGTAGAATATTATTCCATAGCCTGTTGTCGAATTGGCTGACGCCTCTTGTTACTTCCCTGACTAGCCATTGACTGGCAGACATGACCCAGGTGTTAACCAGGTCTCCTTGAACGTATGTGAGAAACAACATAGCTTTTTGGTATTTGTTTCTCATGGCCGAATGGCTGGCATTTACCCTGGCATATACTTCCCATTGAAGGATAAATCCTTCTACCTTTGAGCGGTCTCCATTGAAGGAGCTTGGAGGGTTCCCTATGAACTTGTCCGTGTTGTTACCCCCGTGTGGTTGTCCTCCTGCTGGTGGCGGTCCTCCTCCTCCTTGTGGTGGGCCTCCTCCTCCTTGTGGTGGGCCCCCTCCTCCTTGTGGTGGGCCTCCTCCCCCTTGCGGTGGTGGTCCTTCTTGTTGACGCCTATATGGCTACCCTCGTATCCCATCACCTCGATTGATTTGTTCGTATGGTTGAGGGGGTGGATCATTGTAGTCAAAGTCAAAACCCCCTGGTTGGTCTGGTTCATCGGGCCCCATGGCCCTTCGTGCAGCTTGTAAATCTGCTGGATTCATGTCTACCACATGACCCGTTCGTTCGTCAATTACTAGAGGCGTTGGTTCTTCGATGAGAGTTTGAGTGGCCATGCGGATTGGGTCAGGGATATGTAACGTAGCTGTTTGCCGGATGATGTTTTCTACCGCAGGTTCTTCTTCGTGTATGTAGATGTGCTCTGGTTCTTCCTCTATTGATGGTGTTGGTGCCCGTTCACTTGTGTGACTCGTATCTGATCTTGCGGGCGTGCGATGTTGGAGTTCTGGGGATACTGCTTCGTGTGCTTCTTCTGGTTCCCCGTCGGTTCTTCCTTGTTCTTCGACTGGTAATGCGTCGGCTAGAGGTATATTGCAATTGAGATCGTCGCCAGCTGGTCTGGCTGCTTCAAAGTATTCTTGGGTTCGATTCCACCTGAGTTCTACCCAACAACACCTTTCGTGATGAAAGATGATAGGGTGAAATCTCTGAGTGGTGCTTGCTTCTGCGTAATACCCAGTATTGAAATGTTCGATGACTCCTGTCCTTCTGTCATCAGGAATTGTCCTCCACCGGACACGGTTGATGATGTATCTTGTGGGAGCGTCTCTTTCTCTGGAGTTGACTTGGAAAGGTTGGAACTCCCAACCGTCCTTGGTTGTGATGATTGCCACGGCGTAGTAGAGAGCTTTACTCTAATGTTATGGTCGTGCTGGACCCAAGCCTGACTTAGGCTGAACTACGCGGTGGAATGAAGAAGTGACTTAGCAACGTGAGTCAACGCACACAGGCGTGACGTCTTGGATAAGGACACCTGAAAGTGCCTTCCTAAGGGAGCGATCCTCGTACTGGGCTTTAGAGAAGAACCCGAGTAGATTCGGTTGATGATACAAGAGAGTAAAGCTGCCGACCACAACAGTCGACAGCTGCCTTATAACTAACACGAACTGTACGCCTTCGTCAGCGACACAGTCACCACCACTACTAGCATCAGTAATCAACATAGTACATCAGTAAGCGAACACAGCGCATCAATAAGCAAGGAGACGATATGACAAAGTCAGCACCACAGCATGAGTAAGTAAAAATGAGGCGTAATAGTAATGTTGGTAAGCTTCAAGAGTGACTTGTCATCTCGCTTACCAGTCCCAAACGGTAAATCATAACACACGGGCCCCATAGCACCATATTTTGCCTTGCATCATGTACAAGATTGTTGTGCACAAAGGTGATCAACCAACTGGGTGACCTTAGCACACTTACGAAGAAATTGGTACCAGGCTGATTAATCTCCATCAGCTGATTATTGGCAGCTTATAAGTAGACTTTTCTTATTCAAAATTTACAGCCAAATTTGTAAAATCTATTTACATCACATTTTATTTAATATAAACAGACATCTCTACAATTCCTATTGTGTTAGCTGATTAAAGCCCGATAAGATCAAAACAATAGAGTCAGATAAGTCTATATAATGTGATTGATGATTTGTCTCACATAATATAACAATTTAGTTTACATTTGTTTGGAGATAATCACAGCTCTCTAAAGCAATGGACTAATTTCTAATTGTTCGAGTATTTTTATTTCTAATTATCTGACTGATGAGGAGGGGTCCGCAAATTGTTCAATTGTCTCAATATAATTTGTGATAATAATCAAGTTGACTTTAGTCATCAGTATATTGGACATTAATCGACTCATAAACAGACTCCACTTACCCACTCCCACCTGCCGTGTTGGCATCTCGCTCATCACTAGCACCTTGCCCATCACTCAAGCCTCTCTCTTTCACTGTTGCTAGTGATGCGTGATAAAGCACACTTGCTACATCCATATGGACAACTCTGGATCGTTTTTTGTCCCCACTTTCACCAAGACTGGACACCCACAGTTTGCTGGCATACCTGATGCTCCTGGCTCTTGAGGCACGACTAGTAGCTTCAAATTTGAAATCAAAACTCTAGTCTCTTGATAGCAAAGGCAACTGTGGCTTAGCAAAGTACAAACTATCTTGGAGAAATCACAGCAACAAATCTAACATGTTAGTATATTACACATCTACCCCCAAGGCATCGTGGACTTTGTGTTCTTCATTTCCTTTCAAGTGGCCTTAGAGGAAGTTGGCCATTCCAAGCGTAATGATGACTTGCAATTCACCAGACGGACCCAGCTCTAGGCGGATTGTGCTTACATATGCATTCGGATTGTTGAGATACTGGCTAGCGAGATGCCTCCAGCTCTCCAAAATTGGCTGTTCAGGTGACTGAGCCCAGGAAAACCCCAGGTCATGGGGACCTGCTCACTCATGCACAGGAGCATAGCCGAAGTTGTCTTGGCTTCCCTATGTCAAGACATCAGCAATGAATGTGTAGGAAAAAATACTAGTAGCACTCATGGCAGTTTGCAGGGCCCATGTGTGGCCAACAGGTACAGCCTCAACACAAGTGTTGACAATCTGATCCTGGTTCAGATAAGTATTGGCGCTCTTGAAGAGAGATTCTATTAGTTGGTGGTATAGTCATGTGATCAAATTGCTACTTACATCGAAGACCCTAGCCTGTTGTTGTTCAACCGCATACTCAGTCATTGGACAAGCTTCAGCATGCTGCCCCTCAGAGCACTTCCAACAAGAGCAATTCTGGATAGTAGCAACTCCGCCCTGTTGGTACGCAGGCATGTTTGGCTGGAACGTGGGGCCTGCAGTAGGTGGGACCTGGAACTGAAATCAGCCCTTGAAACCAGGGCAGGCATAATTTTCTACCCCTTGATGACGTTGTGGGTCTGTGAGCAGAATGGTCCATTGATTTTCCATTTGAGTTTGTTGTATTGACAAGAGAGAGGAGTCTGAAGTGGCTGTTTGGGCTATGGAGAGGAATGGGGCAGTATGGTGAGTACTGGCAAACTCACAACCTTACTGAAGGGGAGTAGGGATTTATATATCAGGTTATTGGTGCTATGGGATAAATCTGGAAACCAAACCAAACCATGAACGGCACAGCAAAAGAAAGTAAACGAAAGGTTCCTTGACGAGGTGCGTAGTTCATCATGTTGATGAATGGCACACCACGGAGCTGGGTTGACCTGTGTGAGGCGCAAATTCCCTTCCTAACGAGGTGAGTAGCTCATCATGTCATGAATAGTGTGCCATGGGGCTGGGTCGACCTGTGTGAGGCACAAATTCCTTTCCTTAACGAGGTGAGCAGCTCATCATGTCATGAATAGCGCACCACTGGGCTGGGTTGACCTGTGGGAGGTGGAAGTCCCTTAATAAGGTGAGCAGCTTGTCATTTCATGAATAGAGCACCACGGAGCTGTGTTGACCTCTGTAAGGTACAAGTTCCTTAATGAGGTGAGCTGCTCATCATTATCTTGAATAGCGCACCACAGAGCTGGGTTGACCTGTGTGAGGCGCAAGCTCCTTAACGAGCTAAGCAGCCCATCATATCATGAATAGCGTGCCAAGGTGCTGGCTGGACCTGTGTGAGGCGGCAATGAGTCTGTTGATGCTTGCAGGCATGTACTATGCTGACTAGCCTGTTTCACAGGGGGTGACACCTTTGCGCTTCAACAAAATTTGCCCCAATCATCCATGTCCCGTCCTTCATTCCTCTTTTTTTTTAGAAAAATACACTGAACAGAGTAGGTACTATATAGAGGAAAGATCATTAATACCAAGAGAATCTGTCTGAATGTACGGCCAGAAAGACATCGCAAATGAGCCCAACTATCTAATGATCCACCGCATCCCAGGTGATACTGACTAATACAATACAGCCCGGAAAACTCGGTAGGAGATTTGCGCAGCCATCCACACCCACCAGATCCCACCGATATTGGTAATCCCACAATTTGTTTTGGGAGGGGATGATAATATGCATGAAAGGGATTGTGAGTCAAAATGAAATTGTCAACGATCTAACACGATTGAGTTGCAGAGAGAAATCTCACCTTGAGTACACCATGCTTATCCCACACTTGTTGGAGATATAACCCTGTCAGAGCCCCCTTGAAGCCTGAATCACACCGCTTTTCTGGAAAGAACAGAGCTGTTGACAGTCTCCTGGGTACCTGCTCCTTGAAAGTACTGAGTAGTGTATCTATAAGTGCCAACAGAGTCAGGAAACTATCACAAGACGCAGAGAGTGCCAAGAAATACGCACAGATCAGTGTTACCCTGTAACAAAGCATATAGAATGAGATGTGAATGCATATCTTGTGACTGAGGCCGTGCTCATTCACAAATCCTTTCTTGCCAAGTTTGACGGGTTGTCTTCCACTTCCCCTTGTCACCCGTTTACAAACGGCAAAGAAAAGATTCGAGACATTGTTAGCACCGATGGCACATCAAGATGTATGACCAGGGACCAGTGGACCACACACCTTCATCATGACCACAATCTCCTTCACGTCCGCTGGCACGCTAGTTGACAAGACCTCTGAGATGGAAGTATCCTAGCTATTCTGCAAAGTGAAGTGAGAGCTCAGTCATTGTTCCCTGTAGCCCAACCACGATTATACTACTTAGAGGTGGTGCTCAAGGTGGTGCTCAAGGTGCTTCCATTGCACACAGAGGCATGTACCTTGTTCATCACGTTGCATATCCTATTCGTTTACTTGGAAGAACTATGAACTGACAGTGATCTTCTGGACAGATTGTGGCTTGCAGACATGCTGAAGCAGAATATGTCGTGCTGTGCTTCATCATGCAGGACACATATGAATGGGCTGTGCCGATGTGGGTAGCACATGTATCAGAGGTTGTCACGCACGTGTTTATGTTCTTCCATGGAGTTCCAGAGGGAAAGTTCGGACTGTGAGAAGCAGCAAGTGCGCAGGCAGAGGGCATAGATGGGGCAACATGCTGGACGGTTATCATTGGCTGTGCACACAGATTCCGGGTGTTACAGTAACTTACTGTAGATTGGGGTGGGCTTTCAATCTGTGGCTGATCCCTTTCTCACGCACTTTGCTGATGCGACATCACAAATTTGCGATTCTCTTTGTCACTGCTGCTAGTGATCAAATACCCTTGCTACATGAACCACTCTGGATTGATTTCCCCCCACGCTCACCAACTGACTAGACAGTTTGCACGCATCCCTGTTTCTCCTGAATCTGAGGCACAACTAGTGGTTTCCCAAGTTGAACTCGAAACCCAGGTCTCAATAGCAAAGATGGCTGTCGCATAGTGAAGTACAAACTGTCCCACAGAGATCAAAGTATCAAATCAAAGCAACAAATCAAAGCGATAAAAAACTTTTATCACATCTACCCAAAGACATGTCACAGGTATTGGTTCTTCGCCTCCTCTCGAGTGGCCTCAGAGAACATCCACCATTCCAAGCGTGATAATGACTTGCAATTCACCCAAGGGGGGTGCGGGACTGCAGTGAGATATAGTACGTACATTTTTCTCATAAGGTCGATAGGGGGAGGGGGGGGTCTTTACTAAGCAGGCACCTATCTAAATATGGTATTATTTTCTCTTGCTGTCGTCGCTGTTGGGGTCGTTCACAGGGAGCCCTGAGAGTGAGTTCTAAGGAGGGAGCCAAGCAGATCAGTACAGTGGATTGGCCCCACAAAAAATTGCACGAGTCAGGAATCGAACACTATACTTTAAAAAAATTAAGTGTGGTGACACTTACCCAATACGCCAAAAGCTCTACCTATACTTTCCTCAGTTGCACTATATAAGTATCCCATTGCCTTGACCATTGGCTCGGGCCGTTATCCTCAGTCTCTGTCGTCATCCGCCACCGCCATCCTCTCCCCTCACACCTCTCACACTTTTGCCCAGCCACCACACCCCTCGCTTCACAGTACAAAGCCTTTCTACTGCCCAACAGCACCCAACACATTCAAGGCACCGCAAAAATGAAGGCACCACAAAGTGAATGGTGTGACACAGTGCGCATGAGAACAACGACCGTGACTGGGACAAGCTGGCCAAGATGACCATGCCCATGGTACTGTGACCACGATGATGTGACTGTACATACCAGTGGTAGCAAGAGTAGTACTAGTACTATATATTTTGTCTTGCCAAAAAAAAGCCAAGTACTCAGACTTGCATTGAGAAAACTCAGACCTGGTGGTGGCCTGATAAGATTTGGCACCTATTAATGTAAGTGCCCATGGATGAAGACTTGCTAGCAGCCAACCAGACCCCCCCTCCCTCCCTAAGGTGGGTATGGGCACTAAAACTTCTGCACACCCCTTGAATTCACCGGATGGACCTGGCTCTAGGCAGATCGTGCTCACGTGTATGTCAGGATTGTTGAGGTACTGGCCTACGAGGCACCTCCGACACTCCTCAATTGACGCGTCTGGCGCTGAAGTTTGCATTGAACCCATGTTGGAAGAGCCTTTTCTTTCGTAGATGGGCACATGGCGGAAATTAGCTTCAGTCCTCTATATCAATATTTCAGCTAAAAAAATTAATCAGGTAAAATATTAAATGCTATTAACCACTGGCCACCCATGTGCGTGCTGCCTACATCACTTGTTATCACATCCACTACGACTACGACTATGAGTAGTCTACGACACAACGGCAACCCCGACGCAGTCACGACCATGACCACGACGCTACCATGACCACGACTTGGAGACAGCGCTCACTCCAACCTTAACCCCGACAACATCAAAGATCTTGCAATGACCCCGACATCCTGTACAGCAAGATCAAAAATGATCGCAAACGCGACACAGACTGCAACCACAGCAGTCGTGAGTGCAACAACAACAACAGCACCGATCCCAACACCGATAACAGCCCCACTGCCTGCTTGGCCGAAGCCACCACTTTGTCCTTACACCACTCCGACTAGGGTCACTGCCCCTCCCTGCGCCAACCTCATAGCTGCCTCATGCGTGCGCCAGCTGCCACACCACGACTACATGACCGTTACCAAACCACGACCATAAACAACTTCAAGATCGCGTGGTTGTGATGACGACCACGACCACAATATGTGATCATAAGATTCATAACTACGTAGATACTTGTTTCATGTAAATCTGACTAACCCTCAATGTCTCAAACCCTAATGCAAGTACGACGTGTTTGTAACATGTACCTGCACGGGTACGGGTAACCCGCCAAACCCGCCACGACCCGTCTGACCCGTTACCCGTGGTAATCCCTAGGTGTAGAGTCTGGTGTCGACTGTCCGAACCCGGGTGTGGGAAAAGAACTGCCCGTGGTGGTGGTTACGGTTCCCACTGGGATATAATCAAGTGTGTACTGCAGGAGCAAGAGGTCCGGCGTCCCGAGGGCCGAGACCCGTCACCTAACGATCCGAGAATTAATGATCGTGGAATGCAAGGAGAGGCAAACCGAGCGGGACGAACAGGATCCCATCCAGGAATTGCAGAGAATCCTACAATACCGCAGCCCGTGTTGTACCCGGATATAACATCGTAGAGGCCATCACGACCGTGGCTGTACAGCCAGAGATTGAGGAAGCCGAGCGGTTTCCTACTTTCGAGATACGGTAGTCGTTAAGGAGCGAGATTATGCTCGCCACGGTCTGTACATTGGCAGTCAGCTGGATACTCGAAAGAACGACGCAGAGCGGATGAGGGGTAAGACGTACGGATGCTGCGCAAGTTGTGCTGCTTGCGAGAACGGGATCGCCCTGATAGATGAGATAATAGTTGACCGCCTGCGCGGAAATGTCGGGAATGCCACGGCCATGCGCGCTGCACACCACCAAAATTACAATGAAATATATTGGGTGAGATAACCACAGAAAACGCACTTGTAATGGCCACTATATAATTGGGTGCCTTCCGTATCCATGAAGGTTTTCACAGCAGCGTCCTGGTAAGGGGGGCGAGGAAAGTAGCTTCAAGTTGAGAAGCCGCCCCCAGAGAAACCCGCCGCGACCTCGGCCCGAAATACCTGGTTCGAAGTGCAAGTTCCAAGGTTGGTTCACGGCACCGTCGGTTGATCTCCTGCAGCAGTCCACGGTCTGACTCTTCCTTATGCTTGGGCAGCCTGCTACAATTGCTTGCCTTCAAAACATTTATTCGCCAACGAGTGAACTAGTTCTTCAAACCCACAGGACTCTCTGAAGAATAATCATGGTGCGTACTCACTGCATGCCGATCTGATGTATTTTCGAATAAATGAGTGGTCGTCAGCGGCCTACCTGTACATATTCGGCGCCGCTAGGACCAGCACGTATCGAAACAACCTCGAAACACTCGAGCAATGGCGCATCGTTCCTCGTATGCTTCGCAATGCAACCCACCGTAACCTTGAGGTAAGAAGCGCCGATTTGCTCTCTGTTACTTGTTACTCGGCGAGCTGAACCCGTTGACTCACCTTAGACCACCATCTTTGGCGTCACACTCCCCTCGCCGGTCCTCCTCTCGCCGGTCTTCCTCGCTCCTGTGGGTATACAAGCTACCCTACACAAGGAAGGCGAGCTCGCAACTGCGAGAGCGGCGTCAAGGGTCGGTGTACCACTGATCATGTCTACCGCGAGCACACGTTCGATCGAAGCGGTGGCTAAGGCCAACGGGGACGGACATCGGTGGTATCAGCTAGCATGGTACGCGTCCATCTTCTCGCAGGGCAGCAATAACGTTTATCTTATAAATGTAGGCCGCGCAACAATGACGTGACACTCTCGATCCTGGGCCGAGCCAAGGCGGCGGGATTCACCGCGCTCGTCTCACGCTGCACTCCTTCTCTATCGGCTGGCGTCCGCACGACCTCAAGACCGCCTACCTCCCCTTCGGAGCGGGCGTTGGCGTGCAAGTCGGCACGTCGGACCCCGTCTTCATGCAGCGCATAGGCGTCCCAGTGCAGCCAGACGATCGCCCCACATTCCCGCTCGACCTGGAGGCATTCCGCAAACGTCTCGTGGCGGGTGACGAGGAGGCGAAGGTGGCGGCGAAGCTCGGTATCGAGTGGCTGAACGAGACGGCGTCGAGGAGGTTCCAAGCGTGGGAAGACCTTGCGTTCCTCCGTGAGAACTGGGACGGGCCGATCGTGCTGAAAGGTGTGCAGACGCCAGAGGATGCGCATGCGGCGATGGATGCTCGGATGGACGGCATCGTCGTGTCTAATCACGGTACGTTGGTCTCTGTTCCGCCCAGATCTCGGTCCGCGTAATCTCACTGCTGGTAGGAGGACGGCAGATTGACGGCGGGATTTCGTCGTTCTCCGCGCTCGAGAAGATCACTGCGTCGTCGAGGGTGCTTCGCGCGCAGAAAGAAGGAACGTTCACCGTTCTGTTCGACTCGGGGATCAGGAAAGGAAGCGATGTGATCAAGGCAATTGCGATGGGTGCGCAGGGCGTCTTGGGTAGGTACATGTTTATTGGCCACGACCTTCCATTAATGACGATTACAGTTGGACGACCGTTCATGTATGGGCTTGCTATCGGTGGGGAGCAAGGCGTTGAGGAAGTGCTCCGATCACTCCTCGCTGATACGGAGGTTACCCTGGGACTGAGTGGCTACAAGAGCATCGAGGAGATATGGGCGAAGCGGGAAGCAGTACTGGAAAAGGAGTACACGTCGACAAAACTGTGACCGAAGGATGTCTGCGAGCAATCTCTAGATCTGCAAACCTATTTAACATTGTTGTACGCCCTGCTTGACCTATTTATGCAAAGTCTCCGTGCGATACCAATCTCTGGTGACCTGATTTTCTCGTCGTCTCGAATCGGCGCGTGAACGCATGCGTAGAAGTGGAACCGCTGTATCGCTGTCGTTCAATCCTTCTAAAAATGTTTCCCTTAATCCCTTCCTCTGCGTCACCCGGTACTAATTCACTGGGATGTAATCTTTTTTTTTTTTTGGAGGGCACGGAGGGCAGTTATATTTCTTTTAATTGTCTACACGCCCGAAACTAAATGCCAGACAGCAGGAGAATTTAGGTTTCAGCCCTGATTGGCGCGCTGTAGTCGGGCCGGAGCCCCGATAGGAAAATACCGGCCTATGTACAGCACCCAGACTCAGAGCGCACACGGCCTGGTGTAAAACCTCACGATTTTGAATCCAGGATGGCGGATCCGTGAATTCAGCTAGGGGGTCTTCCCAAGAGGCTTTGATGAGCCTAGTTACCTGGTATTATTTAACACATGATGATCTTAAATTAGCGTGCTTTGATATCTGAGTATTCTTGTGCTCACAGTGGTGGGCGACTTTGGTTTGCACTCGCCGTTTTCCACTGACGTATCTGCTTGGATCCATTTGGTTGGGTGTGGTAGTGTTTGGTGGTGGTTGACTTGACTGGGGTACTGGCAGCATAAGTTACTCGCATAGGGCAAGGCAACACCGTGTCACTGTTACTGTGTGGTGCTTGACTTCGAGTGTGCTCACAAATACTGGCTCTCAGATCAAGCTATCAAGTGGAAAGGTATATTTGTTGGGTGGTTTTCCCGTGGTTTAATGTGGTGTGGGGTCTGCTGTTGACTCCCCGAGCCCGGGTGTGGGAAAAGAACTGCCCGTGGTGGTGGTTACGGTTCCCACAGGGATATAATCAAGTGTGTACTGCAGGAGCAAAAAGTCCGGCGTCCCGAGACCCGTTATCTACCGAGCCGAGAATTAGTGATCGTGGAGTGCAAGGAGAGGCAAATCAGGCGGGACGAACAGGATCCCATCCAGGAATTGCAGCGAATCCTCCAGTACCGCAGCCCGGGTTGTACCCGTATACGACATCGTAGAGGCCTTCGCGACCGTGGCCGTAGAGCCAGAGATTGAGGAAGCCGAGCGGTTTCCTACCTTTTGAGATACGGTAGTCGTTAAGTAGCGAGATTATGCTTGCCGCGGTCTGTACATTGGCAGTCAGCTGGATACTCGAGGACAAACGACACAGAGCGGATGAGGGGTAAGACGTACGGATGCTGCGCAAGTTGTGCTGCTTGAGAGAACGGGCAAGCCCTCATAGATGGTATAATAGTTGACCGCCTGCGCGGAAATGTCGGGGATTCCGCGGGCGCGCGGGCTGCTCATTGACACATCACCAAAAATTACAATGAATAGATTGTGTGGGGTAGCCACAGAAAACGCACTTATAATTGTCATTATATCGGTGGCCCCAGCTATCTATGAAGGTTTTCACAGCAGTTTCCTGGTAAGGGGGGCGAGGAAAGTAGCTTGAGAAGCCGCCCCCAGAAAAACCCGCCGCGATCTCGGCCCGGAATACCGGGCTCGAAGTGCCACCAACGCTAGTGACCCAGGGACCTGCGAAAACATGGAAATGGGTGAACGACTTGTGCCTGAGAAGGCATACGGTTCAAAGGATAAATGAATGCTACACATACAAGACGTAGGAAACTCTACGGGGAGTCGTAATTTTCCGGATCTGTCCAAGCATTCCTCCACGTCTTCCGGGCCGACGCCATCGTTACCGCTCGCGACGAGGACGCTGGCGCCACGCGAACCGAGTTCGGCAAACATGTTGCATATGGCCACTGCATACTCCTGCGGGATAAATTTCTCGAACACACCATATGACATGGTGATCGTCTGCGGGACCGTCTCCTCGTCGAGCATGAGGAGGAGCCACTCCAGTATCATGTCGTCCCGAGCTGGTTCGTTTGTGTCATCTATCACCGTTATTTCTCCCCCGACGCTGTAGAAACGTATTGGGGTCGGGTACGCCAGACCCTCCGTGTACTGCATGTTCGCATTCGCTCCGGGCCCGGGGGCGCCCAGGTTAAAGTTGCCGCCATTGACTTCCACGTGGGTGAAGGCTGCAAGTGGATTTGCCGCATCTGAGCGACATGTGGTCATGAACAGGTCGAAATCTGCCAGGCTCGGGTATTGATTCCTGAAGGCCACAATCGCGAGCACATTCCGGTCAGTTGCAGCCGGCACATAGGAGGTCATCCTGTACAGCGAGCGCAGGGACGACGGGGTGGCTGCAAAATCCTTGATATCGCGAATTGACAGCATTCTCAGAAGCCCTCTCGAATCCATATTCACAGTTGAATTGGCAGAGTGCTTCTGCGGTGTCTGCCACGGAGTACGCGTGGATAAGTACGTCGTGGGCATGATGGTTTGCACGTGTGCGTGCAGCGCCGTGGGGAGTGAATACCCGATAGTGCGCGGAATAGCGGTGTCATTCGTCCCTGCGTGCCGGTAGAGTTCATACGACGCGCCGAGAAGTTTATTGGCTTGGGATATGGGAATCCCCGTCAGTGTCAGCCAGCTGCCGCCACGTGTCATTGAGATGGAGGAGGATGGTATGTCATGGTATCCAAGCCAGGAGTGTACGAGGTCCAGCGTATTCTGGTGTGGCGCGATGAGCCGATTGACCTGCTCCTTCGATAAGTGTGAACCATATCTACAACGGAGCAGTGGCACAAGTGAGTATATCGTGCGTGGAAGAGTGTTTACGAGGACGTACTTTAGACTCTTTGGGTCGCTAACGTCGTACAACGCGTCAATCAAGGCATTCTCGTTGTAAGGCATGAGGACAATGTTGAGGTCGATGGTAGTGCCAGCGGGAGGGTGGCCGAGGGACTCCCAGTTTGGCGGGGCATTGTTCCAGGAGTGCTTGACACGTATATGATCCCAATGTGGTGCGAGGGGCTTCGCGAGGTTGTGGAGCGGTGGGACAGTTAGGACACAGAGGATGGCGAACTGGCAGCACCGCATAATTGGGAGGGCTAAGGAGGTCGAGGTACAGGGAGTGCTATGGACTGGAGGACTCAGAGCATAGCCCAACCGGAGGTTTTATTGTGCACCTTGTCGTCAAATCGGGAAATTGTGGGAGTATCTCAAGTCTAGAGGAAGGGCCCGATAGGGCCGACATGCAGCTGATACAGACTAGAGGTCGCCATATGAGCTGCTTGCATAGCCTCCGTTCACCATATCTCAACCATTCTGGATCTGGAAGCATCCTGGTGCTCATCAACCGTGAGTGACAGCATCAGATCAAGTGATAGAACAGTCATTAGACGTCTCCTCACCTAAGGGCCGTTCGTATATAGAAGCCCGCCCATACCTTAGCATGCATCCACACTTTCGGATTGTCCTCGCAATATTTGCGGGATAAAATTGAATCTTCAAAAATAAATGTACGCGCTCCAAGCTTCCTGACTCCCGGATGGGCAATTATCGGGGATAGAGGGTCTTATTCTCCATGGACATGGGCTAAAGGTTAAGAACGACGTGGGAAAAACAACCCCGAACAGAATCCATACTCAGGAAACTGTACGGACATCTTGCGGAGCGCCTGCAACGAGAAAGGTTTGTATATTGGCAGAATCCGCAAAAGGACGAACCCCAACTGATTGCCACAGGACCACAGATAACTGGAAGCGCAACAGATGCGATCGTTTCTATTCCGTGGTACGGTCAGCGCCGTGGAGGCAACGGAGAATTGATGAGCGGTTAAGGAGAATGGACACTACCCGAGTGCGCACGTCTTTAAAGTTGTCCTCCGGGAACAAGGCCGGGATGGGAGTGTTTCACCTTTCCGGTATGTCATGCCAAGGGGGTACAAGATGCGTCGCAAAGTTAGCCAGGGATGCGACGCCAAGGGAAGTGAGCACAGTGAGCTGGATACAATACATGATTTAGAGGGCGCTAAGAAGGCTATAGATGCAGAAGCAGGGCGGCAATACTGAGAAATGGCTAGGACGCGGAGCTTCTATCGTGTATCTCAGAATGAGAATCAAGGTAGGAGCGGATCCGCGGATGCCCCTGTGGGATTGAGAAGAAACGAGGCAAGGGATCACATGAATTACGCGGAGCTTCCTGTTGGGGTTGGTTCCGCTCGGAGAGTGGACAACTGGAGTGCTGGGAAGTCGGGAAGTTGTTTCCCACGCTGAGTGATTCAAGCTAATATTCAAGGATCGATTATTCGGGCCATACAGAGTTGGGTTTACGGCTAGGGATTACCACGGGTTTGCAAAACCCGTATGGGGAGCGGTACGGGTCAGGGTAGCCATTCTCAACCCGTACGAAAACCCGTACCCGTGGCTCGGGTTCCACGGGTACGACACTTCATTTTCGCTCTCCCGAGTCCCTTTTGGCCTCCCTCTTCAATGTCGGCAATTTGCCGTTGTTATTCGATGAGTAGCAGAGTAACAAACTGATTAAATACATGCAGCTTTCCGGTTATCGGAATCATATGCAGTAACACAAGGAATGTCACGAATGTGGCGTAAAAAGTCTCTAGTTAATCCTCTGGAGGGTCCATCCCACCCGTTACCTGCCGCATCCGATCCTGCACCCTCTCCTCGGCCTGCGTCTGTGCATCGTCACGCTACTGCCCGCTGGTGGCAGTGTCTGCTGCTGTGTCCCGAACAAGCGCTCCACCTGCAGGAGCACACGGAGACCCTCGACGATTGTCGTGCATTCAGGAGCGGTGCATCGTCGGGTGAGGGGTGCAAGCGGGCGACGCACATGCCAGAGCAATAACAAGGCACGCATTATCGTGCCAGTCGGGAGCGGTGCGTCATCGGGTGGGGGGTGCAGACTGGCGGCGCACATGACAGAGCAATAACAACAAGGCGCACAGATCGAGCACCATTTCATCTGCATTGTTATCACTGTCGCGACTGCGATCGAATAGGTTAGTACGTGTTTGTACGGGGAGGGGGTGCCTGGTGTCAGGTAGACCAGTAGAGCGTCATGCGGATGATGGCTTTGGGCCACGCTAGGATAAGTCGTCCGCTCATTGCAAATGGAGGGAAGTTGTACTCACATAATTGGTGATGTGCCGCTGCTGGGTAGCATATTGAATGTGCATGGCATTGGGGTCGTTGTGGACATCTTCACCACGTTGTTGTAGTTGTCTTGTCATTCACAGTTGTGGGGTAGGGATTGTCATCGACTTGTCCTGTATCCACCACGTCATTGTCGCCATCCTGTGGCAGTAGCATTAGTCTGGTGGCGGCGGTGTTGTGGTGGGAGTTGGGTCGTCATGCAGTCATATTGGCGTTGATCGAGTTGAACGTGGGAAATGAGCATATGGGAGAAACTGAACGCGCACAGTAGTTGGCGGAACCCATTCGAGATCAGGTACGTTCGTAGCATCCTCGACACGATTATTGACATTCTGATCCTGGTTCAGATATGGATATCGATGTTCTTAATCTATTATATAAAGCACAAAGTGACAGATAACTCGGCCTTCTGATTGGCTGAGAGCGGACATAACGAACCTTGGAGAAACGTCCAGAATTTGATTAGTAATCTATTCCCTACACAGAACCTACGTCCCAAATCGGTCACCGATGACTTGATAATGAGATTGCTTGCCCGGCTTGCTGTCTGGAATGTTGTAGAATGCTGTACTAATTATTGGAAAATTCGTTGACTAGAAGTTGAAAGAATATTCCAGATGCTCGAATTGAATAGTATATAAACTTTTGGAATTGTACAGTATGTTTGTTTGAAAAAAGATTACCTAAATTACTGTCGCATTTTCTTCAATGCAAGGCTCCAATGATGTCGCAGGTAGTGTTTCGACTTATTCTTTTCCAGCTGTTGTTATCGAACTTAACATTAGATTTCGTCACAGTTGATTTTAATGCAGAGGCAGTCCAGGCGTCCGTGCACCAGACTCTTCGGCAGAGAGCAATTGCTTCAAATTTAAATTGTGGTCCTTCACGACGTCGAGAACCTGTTCAACAAGTTGAATTACATTCCATCTCTCCCTGAGTTGCAGCACAATGCGCAAGGCATCAGCGAGAAGCTGTGTCGCTAACTTCTGAACAACATATCAGTGCTCAGGCAGTTACCCATGTTACGGTTCCCTCTACTCGCCAACAGGTTTCTCAACAACGAAGACGACAAGAAGAGTCAGGCATTAGGGGTCAAACAAGACAAGTTGCCAGATTGGTATATCGAGAACCCTCTTCCCAACATAACCTTGGCAGGATGGATGTCACTTGCTCGACATGTGGGGCACTGCACTGGAAGGCGGAGAAGTTGTCCATGTCAAAGCTATTTGGAATATGCTGTAACTCAGGTTCTGTCCAGATTCCCTTATTATCTGCTCCACCAGGGCCACTTTATCAGCTGCTCATCAGTAGTGACTCTCAAGCCAATGAATTTCGTGAAAATATTTGGCGGTATAATCGTGCCCTCGCCTTCACATCGATTGGAGTAAAAGAAGACTTCTCCGTGAATTTGGGTGGTCGGGGACCCCCAGTATTTTGTATTCAAGGTGAACTGCACCATCGTTTCGGAAGCCTCCTGCCATCCCCTGGACGAAAACCCGCCTATTCTCAGCTTTATATCTATGAGTGTAACATTTCCACTGAACGTTGATCCGACTTGGATCTGATGGGTCTTCCTTGCTTCAACTCTGAGCAAAGCGCACGGCTTCTGAACTCAGGAACGACTTGTACGGGGGAAAGAACGGTTCCCAAGGGAAATAACGGTTCCCTACTGCCTAGTTTGAGGTACGTTTCAAAGTGGCAACGCCTAACACTTAAGTTGGCAACAAGAGTAGTCACACTGGACAATGACTCTGCTTCAAGACTGTCTGTGATTCCCTGAGAGTAATACAGGTGGATATCAAGACAACTAAGCTAGCGAACTATAGCACAGCTTGTACAGTATATATAGTACTCAGATACAACCATAAAGGGTAAGAGTCCATCAAGCCATCAAGGCGACAAATACAACATGAGTAATACAGCCATATCAATAAGCGAATCTCTAAGGCATCAATAAGCCATAAGTAAGCATCCCCACCAATGAGTGACTGAGCACCTCCAACTAGTGAGTAAGCAACTGTGAGGCATCAATAAGCCCACCTCATCGCATAAGTAAGCGATCATCAATCATAAGTAAGCAAACAGTAAGAAACTGTCATCCACAATACTAATCTTGCCATGCATCAGTAAGCAATGGCCTCGGCGCTAACACAGGCACTCCCTGGACTAATCCATCTTGAACACTTTCCCGAAAGGGGATCAAACCCAGCCCGTTGGAGTGCGTCCCAACTACAAGGCGCGGCCCGCTGAGTTCGTCCAGCGTTCAGGCCTCGGGTCTTACACCGCACAATCGCTGTTTGTCGTCGTTGGTCGTCTTCAGGACACAACTGTCTTCCGCCAAGTTCCACTGGCTACCTTCGCGTCGGAGTCCCCTGAGTTATGGGTTAGGTCAGATACATACTGTGACCCGGGACTGTTCTTCCATCCTGTGCTGCCCCCTGGCTTATTGCTTAGGTCAGATCCCGTGACCTGGGGCTCCATCACATGACCGTGTCACGTGACCCTTATTCGTCCTGTAGTAACCTTCCTGCCAGCATCTGGGATTCTGCCGTGAGTGATCATGTTACTCATGAGCTGGCGGACCTTGCACTCCTCGTCATAAGCGAGGTAACTGTCGTCTTCTGCCGCTACGAGTGCACGTACGGCCTCCTCTCCTTCGATGTCTTCTTCTGCACGTGACTCCCAGGTATGCGCCTCTGGGTAATCATGGCAATTCTTCCAGTGCTCATGTAGACACCTGCACTGTTTTCGGCCTAGTGTAGGGTCTGAGCATAACAATGAGCCTCGCAAGGCTCTTGCGCATCGAGTATGTAATAATCTGTCACTCTGCGAAGACATGATGGCAACACTTCAGGCAGTGATTTTGGCACATCATCGCTATGCTCAGGTATACAAGCAAGCATTTGAGATCCTCAGAAACATTCCGAGCACGACCGATGCCATCATAAAGCTACGAGTGGCTCCTGGGGCGGACCGGAGGACGCACAATCTCCCAAGCGCAGACAAGGTTGCTGTTATTATGCCAGGCGAGACTTCGACAGGAGATTCTCGAGACGTTCTCCTTTCTACCTGTGAAGGTCCTTTGCGCCAAATTAATGAGCGCCATCCGTCCTACGTTCCCCTTCAATATCCACTTGCTTTTCTGTACGGCGAGCCAGGATGGCATTCCAATATATTCCAACATTCCTCCAATGGAACGATTTCGGGCAGGCAAGTTTCAATCACCCGATACACCGCATTCTGTCTCCATTCCCGCCAAAATGAAATTTCAGTCATACTGCACAGTGGTCGATTATTCCAGCGCTACCTCATTGACATGTGGGCCATTGCAGATCAACAATGTTTGAATTATCTGCAAGACAATCAATCAAGGTTATGCACTTCTTTGTACAGCGGATTGGAGGACGCTCTTAATGCGGATGATGAAGCTGATCTTAATAGCCTCGGACAGCAGGTTGTTCTTCCGTCCTCTTACATTGGGGGACCACACCATATGCAGCAACAATTCCAAGATTTGATGGCAATTGCACGTTATTTCCGCAAGGTAGATCTTTTCATAACAGTTACCGCAAACCCTGAGTGGCCAGAAATACACCAAGAGCTCCTTGCCGGGCAAACACCCTACGATCGTCCCGATTTGGTGTCTTGTCTTTTCAAGTTAAAGAGGGACTCAATTATCAACAACATTTACAAGCAAGGTGTGTTTGGAAAAACGGTAGCTTACATCTACACCATTGAATTTCAGAAAAGAGGACTGCCTCACATCCACTTACTTGTATTTCTTGATGGGACAGACAAACTGCTCACTCCCACGGACATTGACACTGCCATACGGGCTTATTGGCCTGATCCGGAAACGGAGCCTTTACTTTTTGCAACAATCAAGCGCAGTATGATTCATGGTCCCTGTGGAACAGCAAATCCTCGATCTCCCTGCATGGAGAATAACAGATGTTCAAAACGTTACCCAAAGGACTTTTACGAGGCGACAAACATGGACTCTCAAGGCTACCCGAATTACTGTCATCCCGACGATGGTCAAGCTTATGAAGTGGGTGGCTTTATGGTTGACAACTGTTGGGTTGTTCCATATTCACCATACTTATCCATGAAGTGAGTACTTTCAGACACTCACGGTGTTCAAGTTCCTGACTTTTCACCGGTTAGATATGATTGTCACATTAACATTGAATGTGCTGTTTCTCTTGGATCATTCAAATATGCATTCAAGTATATACACAAGGGCAGTGATCGTATATCTGCCAGTGTCAGTAGAAATGATGAAATCACCCGCTATATCACTGGTTGGTATGTGTCTGCTTCCGAGGCTGCGTGGCGAATATTCCATTTCAATACTCACAAGCAAGTTCCAAATGTCATTTGGCTACAAGTCCATCTTCTGGGACAGCATATGGTAGTGTTCAATCCCACTGAATCGATTTATTTGGTCATGGGCCATGCTGCTTCAGAGACAACGAAGCTTACCGTGTTCTTTGCTGCGAATGCGAGCGAAGGCGCAAGTGGCATTCAAGCATGGAAACTCACATATCAAGAATTCCCCCAGTATTTCCGATGGAATACAACAAGCAACACTTGGACACTTCGAAAGAACAAAACGTTCGCACTTGGATGCATGTATTTTGTTTCCCCTACTGTGGGAGAACGTTTCTTCCTTCGAACCCTTCTCACCACAGTCACTGGTGCCTTGTCATTCACTGCCCTACATACACACAATGGCACCGTGTATGAAACCTTTGAAGCCACCTGTCTCGCTCGTGGTCTGTTAGAAGACGATGGCAAATGGCGTCTGTGTTTGGAAAGTGCCCGGGACATGCAGGTTGGGCATCAGTTGCGTGAGCTGTTCGCAACTATCCTCATTTTCTGTGAGCCATCTCGCCTGGCAGCTCTGTGGTCCGAATTCAGGACAAACATCTGTGATGATCTACGCCACCGTCTTCAGCGGCTTGGTTTACAAAATCCACTTGAGGAGGAAGTACATGATTATGGTTTACACGTACTCGAATGCCTGCTGCAGGAGAGTGGACACTCTCTTCAACAGTGGCCATCAATGCCTTGCTCCACTGTAGACTGGAATGCACGTATTGTCAATCCTCTCATTGCTGAGCAACTGGACTATAATCCCGCATCTGAAGGATTACTCGCAAAAGACAATTTCTCGCGCTTGAACGATGACCAGCATACAGCCTTCAATGCGATCATCGAATCAGTCGAACTAAACTTCGGTCATCTGTTTTTCCTTCATGGTCCCGCTGGCACAGGAAAAACATTTGTCTACAATACCATCTGTAACAAAATTCGCAGCAAATCTTGGGTGGTACTATGCGTTGCCTCCTCAGGCATATCCACACTGCTTATTGTTGGCGGTCGCACCACTCACTCAATGTTCAAAATTCCCATTGAAGGACTTGACGACGACTCCTTTTGTTCAATCACAAAGGAGAGTTCTCGCACTGATCTCATCAGACAAACCAAGTTGATCATATGGGATGAAGCCGGACCACAACACCGTAATGCTTCTGAAGCTCTAGATCGTACATGTCGGGACCTTCGAGATGATGACCGTCCATTTGGTGGAATAACTGTTGTGTTTGGCGGTGACTTTCAACAGACCCTCCCTGTTGTTAAACAAGGGTCTCGAGATGACATCATGCAAGCGACAATTCAACAGTCATATCTTTGGAGTTTGATCAAAGTTTTGCACTTGCATCGCAATATGCGTCTTCTTGGAAGTACCAGTTGCCTTCTGGACTCATCGGAGATTGCTTTCGCAGAATGGCTTCTCAATGTCAGTCATGGTCGTGCATTAGTAGACGATTCAGGAGATATAATGCTCCCTGAAACTAACACAACTTACTCCCTTGAGAACCTCATTTCCTTCATTTATCGTGGTATCGACTCTATTCCTCCACCTCCTCCCGAATACTTCTTGGATCGATCTATTCTCACAGCACATAACGTTGATGTTGCTGAAACAAATAGGCTGATTCTGGACCGCATGACCAGCACAACTCAAACTTATGTCAGTGCAGATACTTTGATTCATGAGCCTGGTGCCGATTTGGAATGGGAAGACAATTTACCTCCCATTCCCATTGAGTTCCTCCGGTCAATAAATTCTTCCAGTCTTCCACCGGGGGAGCTACATCTCAAGGTCAGATGCCCACTTATTTTGCTCAGAAACCTTTCACCTTCCAGGGGTCTTTGTAACGGAATGAGAATGGTTGTTAACAGGATGTCTGAAAGGGTAATTGAAGTGAAGATTTTGGGAGGTGATTACAATGGTAAATCTGCCTTCATTCCTTGAATATCTTTGGTCCCAACAGACACCAGTGACATCGCTTTCAAATTTCGACGTCGTCAATTCCCTGTCCGGCTTGCCTTTGCCATGACGATAAACAAAGCTCAAGGACAGTCCGTCAAGTATGTCGGTCTTGACTTACGAGTGCCGGTATTCACCCATGGTCAACTATATGTAGCCCTTTCCAGGGTAACTTCAAATGCAAGGCTTAGAGTGTTGGTTGCAGACAGTCTACGCATGACAACGAATGTAGTTTATAAGGATGTCTTAGTTGATTAGATATATAATAATAATACTACTTTGTGTTTTAAAGAACATCCAGCTGCGGCAGGAGTTCTGTATTCATGTGATTATAATCGAAATTGTTTACAAGCAGGAGTGGGTGCCGACCGCCGCATGCACTGCCGTGTAATCTGACTCCTGCATGAATACTCTGAGGCGAGCATTCCCACCGTCTGAGTATCAACAAGCTTGAGACGACACTAACCAAGCTAAATGGCATCATAGCGCAAGCCATCATCGGTTAGAAGCCCAGAGCGAGCGAGTGGAAGAGGCCCATAGCGAGGGGTATGCCGAGGACATTGTAGACGCACAACCAGACGAGGTTGCGGCCGAATGACAGTCACCATGCCCCACGGACTTATGTCGGCCCACACCCCCTTAGGCGAAATACAGACTTGGCGTGCAACAACGATGGCACAGGTGGACGAGAATTTCGCGGTATCTGCAAGGGCAGGCAGAGGAGTTAGTGCGGACGACGTGATTGCAATATAGACGAACATGTGGTCGTTCTGTGGTTCACGTGCCTCAAAGTCCGCCAGGCCTGAAAGATACACTTATTCTGTGCAACAAATCGTGATAAGCCGACCTACACAATGAACTTCTGCTGTGACACAGTGGCGGCTGTATGCATACCTTAGCCAGTTATGCTCTCATGGGTGTCCCTCAAGCGATTGGACATTTTTTCCCCAAACAGCTATAAGTGTATAACCTTAGCAAGTGCGTGCTCGGAATGCCACTCCTTTATAGGAAGCATGGCAATGACCACAGCAGGCGTGGTAACATCATCGGCCATCATGGTCGTTTCTAGATTCACGTTTGCCATGAGTAAAGAACTAAGTGACAGATAACTCACCTACGAGCATATGAACCTTGGAGAAACATCCAGAATGTGATCAATAATCTGTGTCCTACAAAACTCGCAGTCCAAAAGTCACATGTCACATGTCACATGTTGCATGTTCGGGTAAGATTGCTGTATGATCTCAGTTCGTGCAATGCATCCACTACTGTACTTACTCAGCTCAATTTCAATATCTCCTTATTTTCCAAGATCCGTTTCATCATGCCGACAAACGGCCGAAGGTAAACAGTAATGTTATGCTGATTAAGTAGAACCCTCTTCACAGTGCGAGAACCTACAAGAAGGATTGAAAAAGATATAAATGTCTTGTGTCCAAACTCTGTACCACCACCGTTCCATCTTAAGTTCCCCATCTCATGGCGACATCTCAGACTACACAAGTTGGCAGCACTAGCATTATAGGCATTGCTTCCCTCAAGAATGCACGACAGGACAGCGACGGTGATCGAACCAAAGCGATCATATTCGATGCGCAGTTCTACCTTGCACCAGGCTCGACCACTGTCGGTGCACTCTGATACTTCAATGCCAATAATTTGATTTTTGAAGACATCAGCAAGTATTTTGTCTACGCTAATGTGTGTGATTATCATTTTGCTTCATATTACGATACATTTACACAGTATATTCACAGATCACCAGGTATGGTCTGTCCACCAACATCAGAGCGACTGAGTTGGAGCCTGAAGATTACCACTTTGTGGGTGATATCGTATGGGTAAGCAGTAAACACAGTTATTTTTTGGATAGATCTTACGGATGGTCAATATTAGCTTGTGCCTGCCGAAGTTGAAGACGCATGTATACCTGCATATGTTCACGCTACAGGCACTGCAACAGCGGTTGACACAAGCAATGCGACCTTCAATGTTGATTCATACCAGTACACCTATGCTTTCCGCTCACCACAGCTTTTCCTGATTCATGCAATGATCCTGGATTCACCCCGCTACAAGACAAAAAAACCAGTTCCATCAAACAACAGCTACGTCGGAATAGCTGGTTGGTTGACACGAATAAACCCAACAGGTCATGACTCAGAAGACCGCTTCTACGTCGACGTCAACAACATCACATTCCTTGGTCATCCTCCTACGATACCAGTTCAATCATCTGGTGAGTATTTTACGTGATTTTTTACACAGTATGTGAACCCATGAACTCATTTTCATTGCAACAGATCTTGCACTCTCACCAGCAACACCGACACACAAGTGTGGCCTATATGACTTTGACTCGCCCAGTTAGTCGAACAGAAAGACCAGTAAAAGTTCTCCGCCCACTTCTACCGCGTCCACATCCACACACAGTACAAGGTCAAAAGGCAAGAAGAAAGCCAGAAGTACCACTCCTGCCCTTGCCCTCACTGGAAGTAGTGGTTCTACTCTTCCATCTGGTGAGGAAGGCAAATCGTTTGAAGAAGTTCGGTGAGAGGAGGCAATTTGAACGCGAAGTTGTATATTTGACCCTGTAGTAGAACTAAAACGTTTTTTGTTTTTCTTTTAATGGACTTTTACGACTCTATGACAAACACCTAAATCAAAGTCTAATTATGCAGAGATGCTTCGTGGATGACCACGTGAGAGGACAGTAACCAGTAACAGCGATCTGCACAGCTGACTTGGTACAGTATATGCGCTCCACTTTTTTGCTAAACGCCTCCTTCTGTTACGTCCGTGACGTAGTCACGTGTTTCAGCTAGTGCATAGTCAAAACCAACAGTAGGATGACTCACCATCCCAACAAACAGCCTGGGTTGCTGCGCAGTGCCTCGAACGCCAACATCACCAACAATACCAATTGCAAAGCCCGCAGCAAGACCAGCGAGCCCTACAGAGAGACCGGCACCAAGCTGGACAAAGCCAGTGTAGAGAGGCATTTATGGAGCGACTTGGAGGGACAAGATTAGCACGCCAGTACAAATCACGACGTTGTTAAGAAATACGCACAATTTCAATAAGGACCGAGACGACGAGACCCTAGATCTTCGAATATCATAGTTGAATCCCGCCCTTAGCTCTGAGAGACCTTGATATCACTTACTGCGATGATACCAGCCATGACTACGGGAACGACGCTCTTCATCTTGAGGTCTGGTCGTAGAACGGCCATGGTGGAAATGCCAACACCAGATTTCGTGGTTCCATAACTGAGGTGGCCAACATTAGTGATGTGCTGCCAGGTGCAGGCGCAGGTGCTGCTTTGAAGAATAGGAAGGGGGAAATAAGGACTTGCCTCACTCCGATACCTAAGAGTGAGAATTAACAACTATTTTAAGAAATGATGACAGAAACGACGTACATGTAAACATGATGGCGCCGGTGCAACCCTATTTTTGAGAATCAAGACCACCATCATGAGCCAATATGATAATAGAACTCACCATGGTGCCGAAGAAAGGAGCATAAATGGGGCAGTAGTCAGTCATTGTAGCGAGTGAAGCGTGTCAATGGGAATCACCAACTGCGACAAACCCAAACAGGCCCTCGGCATCCTCCTTGGCGGGCTTTCAATCAGTGGCTGAGCAATTTCTCACGGCATTTTATTCGACTAGTTGCACCTCTCTCCATCACTGCTCCTATCGACCAAATACTCTTGCTTCATGGACCACTCTGGATCTATCCCACCCCCCCACTTTGACCAACAGACTAGACAACCATGGTTTGTGCGCATACCTGTAGCTCCTGACTCTGAGGCACAACTTGTGGCTCCCAACTTAAACCTGAAAATTCCAGTCTCGATAGCAAAGGTAACTGTTGCATAGCGAAGTACAAACTGTCCCAGAGAAATCAAAGCATCAAAGCAAAGCAACAAATCAAAGCGAAAAAAAATGTAGCCAAAGGTATATTGTGGGTATTGGGTACGTCGCCCCCTCTCGAGTGGCCTCAGAGAACGTCTGCCATTCCAAGCGTGATAATGACTTGCAATTCACCAGATGGACCCAGCTCCAGGCAGATCGTGCTCATGTATAAGTCGGGGTTGTTGAGGTACAGACCTACAAGATGCCTCCGATGCTCCTCAATTGACACGTCTGGCGCTTGAACTTGAGTGCTTGAGCTTGCATCGGAGCTTGCATCAAACCCATGTTGGAAGAGCCTTCTCTTTCATAGACAGGCACATGGCGGAAGTTAGCTTCAGTCGTCTATGTCAACATTTCAGCAATGAGTATGTGGGGTATACTATTAGCGCACAGTAATTGGCGGAACCCATTCGAGGTCAGGTACGTTTGTAGCAGTCCCAACACGATCATTGACATTATGGTCCTGGTTCAGATATGGTATATCAACGTTCTTGAAGGGTGATTCGATTAGCGGTGGGATGGTATTGGCTTTATAAAGGGGCTGCTTACGCCAAGAGACCGAGGAGACCGAGGGTCCTGCTGTCCAACTGGCGGGTACTCAGTTGTTGGGGGAACTTGAGTGCGCTGCACCACAGAACACCGTGGGCAGGAGCGACTTTGGGTGGTTGCGTGTTCACCTTGTCTGTTACGTGCGAGCTGCACGTGAGCCTGACTTAGGCGATGTAAGGTGAACACGGTGACTTAGCAAATCCTCAAGCAAGAAGGCTGAGTAATCGTCTCAACGCTCGAAGGCAGAGTTCGGCAGCTTTGCTGATACAAGCGCGGTTGTATCTTGATTCACTGGTCTTCCAGGGCCTTCACTAGTAGAGATGAGATGAAGCCAAGACCGATTGATTCTGAGAATTGGAGTGTACAAGAAATCCAAGCTGTCGACCACAATAGTCAACAGCTTCCTTATAAACAACTACTGGCGCCCACTCTCATCAGTGATGACGCATACTACTATTACACTACTAAGCACTTGTCAGCCGCTCACTAAGAGCATCAGTCATTGTATCGTACATTGGTAAGTCCTTGGTAAGCTTCAGGAGCGACTTGTCATCCTGCTTACTATTGCTTGAATGTTACATTGTCGATGTGCTGGCATGTCTGGCTGGACAGTGGGGCCAGTGCGTTCTGCAGTGGGTGGAAGCTGGAGAAAAGAGGAACTGAAATGAGCAATTGTACAACGCATCATGAAGTTTGTATGATACCTCGCAATGGTCTTGTGGGTCTCTAGATGGGTCAGTCCATTGATTTGCCATTCGAAGTTATCATGCAGCGACGGGCGAGGACAATTGTTTGAGGTAAAGGGTGAGGGAGGGATTGTCCTGAGGGAGGGGTGTGAGTGCTGCAATCTGCAATGGTGAGAAGTGCAGGGAATACACAGTATATGAGAGGTGCGATCAGCATACAAAATATCAACCATTTTAGTGCCCATTGTGAAATAATACACGTGAGACTAGGTAGACAAAGACCAAACCAGCTTGACCTTCACGGTGTTAGAACTCTTGGCATTTGTCAATACCACACCTGTAACGTGCAAGCTGCACGTGAGTCTGACTTAGACGGCTTTGGATGAATGCGGTGACTTAGCAAATCCTAGACTCAAGCGCGAAGGCTGAGTAACGTCTCAACACACAAAGGTGGAGTCCCGTGATCCCGAGTGGACCTTATCTCAACGCACGAAGGCGGAGTCCGATGTCTTTAGGTGCAATGGCCTAGGTCGTATATTGAAGTGGTGCAGACAAGGGCCTGTATGCCCAAAGTGTGGAACAGAAGAGAGGAGTCTTTGGATACAACACGAAGCGAAGATAACAAGAAGCTCAAGCTGCAGAATACAAACCATTCTGCAGCCCTATAAGTACCAAACTACTACACGACCGTTTTTACTTACATAATCATACATGCTGACACATACTGACTAAAACCTACTACTGCCATCCTAGGAATTTGTAAGTAATGACTCATGATTGCTAATCGATGAGTCATGTGACTGACGAGCGACTCGTCATCATCAGTCACCCTTGATAATCATACATTAGTGATCCAACATGACAAGTCCACAGCCGAATCGTAACATCACCCCCTTTTCAGGGTGAACGCCCTCGTTCCACAACCCAACCGGGGACCTGCGTAAGTCCGATATCCATCTGTTGTTCATCACGTACCCTCCTCAGGGTATGAGCCCGCCCAAGTCTCGCGGCTGAATGGTGCGCCCTTTCGATGTGAAAGTAGATGTCATCCTCGAGGCGTTTGATAGCTGCCTCAAGTTCTTTGATGACCTCGCGTGAGGCGCGGTAGCGGCGTACCTCAGCCTGGAGTGATATGTCTCCAAGGCGGGCCATCACCTCGTCTACCGACCGCTTGTCAGTGCGGAAATACTTTAAGTCTTCAAGGGTATACTCAGCGGCGGGCCCCATGTCAAAACACGGTTCGGCGTGTATCTCCCCTCTGTAAATGGGCTCTCCTCGGCCCATGGTGCTGAAAACCTCTGGGTTATCCGTCATGCGGATCTGAACAAACTTGGCGGGCGTCTTCCTTCCCTCGCTTTGCAGCGCTAGGGGGACCCAGTTCAAACCGCGGTTGAGGATGAAGCCGTTGGGAGTGGGCGAAAGGGGACGTTTAAGATGTTGCGTCGTGATCGGGGAAGGGTCGCGCCGTGCACAATGTGCTGGTACTCCTCCTCCAACGTCGGCTTCTGGCGTGGCTCTTCCGTATACCACCACCACCGCTGGGGGCTTCTGGTGGTTGCGTACTTGGGTTTCTTCACCGTCAACTTCTTCTTCTGGGGCAGGGACGATGGTGTAGTCCACTGCGCGTGGAGGCGGCACTCGCCGGGGGGCGCAGTGGCAGTAGTCGGGTTTGTGGTTACAGCGGGTGCATACCACGGTTGCGTTATGATAGGAAGACTCGTCGCCCGAGTCCGTTTCTGGGTCAGTGGTGATGTCAATGACGGCGGTGGGATATGGACTGCCCAGGTGAAGTCTCCCGCTTTCATCCTCCTCTCCATCTCTCTCCCCCTCGCTATCCACATCTGATCCGCCCTCCAGGCAGCGACGACCTTCTTCCATAGCTGCTTGTCCGTCGTCGCTGTCTTCTTTGAGTCTGCCTCCCTCTGGAGTGGGGAAATGGCGGCGTGCTTCCGCGAGGTCGCGGGCCGCGTCGATAATGTCCCGGGTCGCCGCCGCTCATTCGGCAGCCACCCTAATGTGCTCCACTGCCGAGCAGAGGGGGTCGTCGACGTTGTTGTTGTCGTCATAGGATGTAATGGGTACAAGGGAATCAAAGTCGACGACATATTGTGAAGGGAAAGAAGAACTGTTGGTAGTCATGGAGGGGAGTGGTAGTAACGCTGATCTTTTGTTGTAAGTTCGACTCACCTTTATGTGAGTCTCTCTGGCGGGATTTAAATGTTTGAACTTCCGAATCACTTCTTCTGCATGGGCGTCGTCCCAGTTAACCCATTGGTTATCAGAGTCTGGGTAGCCCTTCCATTTGATCAAATATTGGAGTTTGCGCCCTCGTCCATATCTTCTCGAGTCTAGTACTTTCTCGACTTCGTATTCTTCCACGCCTTCTACCAAATCGGGTGGTGGGCGCTGATAGTTTGCGCTGTGAATCAGCATTTCTTTGTAAGGCGTCAGGAGATCTGTGTGGAACACATCATGTGTTATGAATTACCGTTTGAGCGAGTAAGCAGGATGACGAGTCGCTCCTGGAACTTACTCATGTACTATTGCGTCAACTTCTCATTCTTACTCATGACGTCTTGTTTGCTTATGGAGGCATCGTCTCGTCTTACTCATGATTACTTTGTTGATTACTGATAGTTGTACTAGTGGCTTACTGATAGTAGTAGTAGTGGCGGTATTGCTGACGAAGGCATACCGCCAGCGTTACTTATAAGGCGGCTGTCGACTGATGTAGTCGGCAGCTTTACTCTTTTGTATCATCTCTCGAATCTACTCGGCTTCCACTCTCGAAAGCCCGGGTTGAGGAACGCTCCCTTAGGAAGGCACTTTCAGGTGTCCTTACATCATCAGAGTCACGCCTGAGTGCATAGGCTCGCGTTGCTAAGTCACTTCATTCTTCCACCGTGTAGTTTGGTCTAAGTCAGACCCCGGGTTGAACGCGACCATAACATCAGAGTAAAGCTCTACACTACACCGTGGCGATCATCACAACCAAGGACGGTTGGGAATTCCAACCTTATTCAATCAACGCCAGAAGAAGGGACGCTCCCGCAAGATACGTCATCAACCGCGTCCATTGGAGGACAATCCCTGACGAAAGAAGATCAGGAGACAACGAGCACTTCAATACTGGGTATTACGCGGAAGCAAGCACCGCTCAGAGATTTCACCCTATCACCTTTCATCACGAAAGGTGTTGTTGGGTAGAACTCAGGTGGAATCGGACCCAAGAATACTTTGAAGCAGCCAGACCAGCTGCCGACGATCTCAACTGCAACATACCACTAGCTGACGCATTACCAATTGGAGAGCAAGGAAGAATCGACGGGGAACCAGAAGAAACATTCGAAGCAGTGTCCCCCGAACTCCAACACCGAACACCCGCAAGATCGGACACTAGCCACACAAGTGAACGAGCACAGACACCATCAATAGCCGAAGAGCCAGAGAACATCTACGTTCGCGAAGAACCAGCATTGGAGCACATCATCCAACAAACAGCTACGTTACATATCCCAGATCCAATCCGTATGGCTACTCAAACCCTCATTGAAGAGCCAATGCCTCTAGTAATCGACGAACGAACGGGTCATGTAGTAGACATGAACCCAGCAGATTTACAAGCCGCACGAAGGGCCATGGGACCCAATGAACCAGACCAGCCAGGGGGTTTCGATTTCGACTACAACGATCCACCCCCTCAGCCATATGAACGAATCAACAGAGGAGATGGGATACGAGGATACCCATATAGACGACAACCTGGAGGCCCACCACCTCAAGGAGGAGGAGGTCCACCACCACAAGGAGGAGGAGGACCGCCACCAGCGGGAGGACAACCACAAGGAGGAAACGCCACAGACAAATTCATAGGAAACCCTCCAAGCTCCTTCAATGGAGATCGCTCCAAAGTCGAAGGTTTCATCCTTCAATGGGAAGTCTACGCCGGGGTAAATGCAAGTCATTCAGCAATGAGAAACAAGTATCAAAAAGCTATGTTGTTTCTCACATACGTTCAAGGAGACCTGGTTAACGCCTGGGTCATGTCGGCTAGTCAATGGCTAGTTTGAGAAGTAACAAGAGGCATCAGTCAATTCAACAACAGGCTGTGGAATAATATTCTACAGGCCTTTTGAAGGCAATTCGCCGACGTACTCAGCAAGGAACGTGCTCAAGCTCAGCTTGATGCAGGAATATGGATGAAGGAAGGGAAGATCGACGATTATATTGCGCTATTCGAACAATTGGTTCGATACGCAGGATACAACATTAACGCCGAGCAGACCCTCAAATATTTCATAAAAGGGTTGCCAAGGACGCTGTACGAGGCCATGTACCAGCACGATGACCCAAGGACATATGAGGAATGGAGGGCATTGGCTCTCAGAAGACAGCAAAAATGGATCCACATGCAGATGGTACGCGGAAACCTTGACATGTTCAAGGGCTCTAACAGAAATCACGCGGGAGCACTATCAAAATTGCTCGCCCCACTACCACACCCAGATGCAATGGACACATCCGCAGACCGAGTCAGAGGACGACTTGCTGGGGCCGAAGATGTCCTCAATACTCCGCGACCCCCATTCCAACCAAGAGGAGGATACCTCCAACGACAAAGAGAAAACCATGGCATCCGAGACTTTAGTCAAGTACGATGCTACAACTGTGGCAAAATGGGGCACATCAGCCGAGACTGTCGCCAGCCAAAACAAAGCAGACGACCGCAGCAAATAAGGAATATGGAGGAGAGGCCAAAAACTGATGAAGACAAAGCCGAAGACTGGCTCAGGGGAGTGGCTATTGAAGGGGATGATGTAAAGGACCTCATTCTCCAGAAACTAATGGGGACGGATTTTTCCGACGCCTGAACCTGATGGCCTGGGTGAGGGCACTTCGTTGTAACTCTGTATATTACGCGCTACCGATCTATGAGAGTTCCAGTTCATCTCAACGCACGTTACAACACGGCCGACATAAAAGCACTAGTGGACTCTGGCGCCACTGACAACTTTGTGAGCGCACGTTTTCTTGAAAAAATGGGGATAAAGATGCGCCGCCTAGAAACCCCAAAACGGATATATAATATCGATGACTCAACAAACAAGGCGGGACACATCACCAGCTACGTCATCCTTCGCGTCAATGTAGGAGGAAATGAAAAAGAAATGCAGTTCTTAGTCACCGATATAGGGAAAGAGGACATCCTTCTTGGATATCCTTGGCTCGCGGCCTACAAACCACGGTTCGATTGGAGGACAGGCACAATAAACCAAGCACATCTCCCAATCATCATCAAAACCGTCAACACAGTAAACCGACGTGATGTGCTTGTGCACCTACTCACAAAACAGAAGGAAGACATCGTCACCCAATTGGAAAGAAACGATACGGAAGGACGAAGAATAGTCACCCCAACTGAACCAACGATAACAAAGGAGGACAAAGTTCCAACCCTACTTCCACAATACAAGGCATTCCAAAAGGTTTTCGATGAAGAAGCATCAACACGACTACCAAAGCGAAGGCCTTGCGACCATGCCATTACTCTCCTTCCAAATGCCCCAAAGGCGCTAACATGCAGAATTTACCCGATGACTTGACACGAAGATGAGGCGCTTGACGCGTTTATCGATGAACACCTCAAAAAGGGGTATATCAGACCGTCGCAATCACCCTATGCATCCTCCTTCTTCTTCATTAAAAAGAAGGACGGGAAATTACGACCAGTCCAAGACTACCGAGCGATCAATCGATGGACAGTACGAAACCAATACCCCCTCCCTCTCATAACCGACCTCATGAGGGATCTTGGGGGAGCGGCTATGTTCTCAAAATTCGACGTCAGACAAGGGTACAACAATATCCGAATCAAGGAAGGAGATGAACACAAGGCTGCATTTAAAACGCGCCGAGGACTTTTCGAACCAACGGTTATGTACTTTGGACTTTGCAACTCACCGGCAACTTTCCAAGCCTTCATGAACGACATTTACAGACCGGTAATCGAGAAATTTGCCTTGGAGGGCACGCACATTCGAATTTACATGGACGATATTGCTATTGCTACTAAAGACTGTGGCTCCTTACAGAAAACAGATGACGCCCACACCGCTGCAGTATTGGCAGTCCTCCAGGTTGCCATGGACCACGATCTCTACTTCAAACTGGCGAAATGCGCCTTTCACGTTCCGTCTATCGATTACCTGGGGTAATCCTTGAAAAGGGGATGACGCGCATGGATCCAGCAAAAGTGAAAGGTGTCCGTGACTGGCCTGTTCCGATGAAAGTCAGGGATGTACGCAGTTTTTTGGGTTTCTGTAACTTTTATCGCCCTTTCATCCTAGGATTCGCCAATATTGCTTGACCACTGAATACGCTGACAAGGAAAGACGTAGAATGGCACTGGGGCGCAGACCAGCAAAACGCGTTCCAAGCACTTAAAGCCCGCATCACGAGCAACCCGATTCTCGCCCATCCAAACCCTGAGGTCCAATATGACCTAGAAGTAGACGCATCAGGGTTCGCGGTGGGAGCAGTATTAATGCAAAAAGGTTCCGACGGCAAAAAACATCCGGTAGCGTTCTACTCAGCCATGCTCAATGAAGCCAAGCGCAACTATGACATATACAATCTCGAGCTGCTCGCTATTGTAAAAGCGTTACGGAACTGGAGATATCTATTTGTTACGTCCTTGCGGAGACGTAAGTTGCTCGACGTGAGCCTAAGACAATGAGGCAATGGCTGGCCAAGAGTTCAAGGGGTTTCCGTATTACGAGTAGACACTCGTAATGACGGTCAAAGGTTCCTGTGGGTTCAAGGTGGTTCAGTGATGCAATGACTCGGTGGTTCGATGAGGCTTCGCAGCCAAACAATGGAAGAGCAGAGGAGACAGTGTGATTCGCAAGATAAAGACGAAGACAAAGCTGGGGTACAAGCGGATACAAGCTACGTTTTATATACCCGATGATAAGTAGAGATGAGTCGGAAGACATGAGTCACGTCTGAGTCATTGTATAGTAGTATGAGTCAGTGATAGTGAGTCATAACAAAGGGATGACTGATTAGAGAACAAGGGATGAGATGAAACAGATAAGCGTATGTCAAGAAGAAGGAGTAAGAAAGAAAACGAGTGTCCGGACGCGTCATGGTTATGACACTATTGGTGGGATCGCCACACAAGGTCAGAGTATTCTCAGATCACATGAACCTTCAATACTGGCGAGACCCACAGAAGATCAGCCAAAGAGTAGCAAGAGAAGTGTTAGAACTAGAAGAATACGACATTGAGATACATCATCTCAAAGGAAAAGCCAATGGACGAGCAGATGCGCTATCAAGGAGGCCAGATTACGATACGGGCGACAAAGACAATGACCATGTCACTGTCTTACCGAACGATATGTTTGTACGAGCAACCACCGAAACCGTGTCACCAACGATCAAACAACATGCAAAACAAATCAATTTGTGGGTTAGCCCTCATGAACTCAAAAAAATCGACGGTGTATGGTTCAAGAATGGAAAAGTCGTCGTCACTAGTCGCAAGTGTGATGACTTGAGGGAGGTCATCAAACAACATCATGACACGCTGACAGCCGGTCATCCAGGAATAAACAAAACACTCGAATTACTGACTCGATACTACTGGTGGCCTCAGATGAAGAAAGATGTCACTGACTATGTACAAGGTTGTGCCGAATGTCAAAGGCACAAAGTCAACACTCGACCAACAAAAGCACCACTGGCGCCCATATACCCGTGACCAGAAGCCACTCCATTTGAAGTCATCGCGGTGGACTTCATAACTAAGTTACCTCCCTCTGATGGGTACGATTCAATACTCACCATCACGGATCACGACTGTTCGAAGGCATCGATATTCATTCCTTGCCAAGAATTGATGACAGGCGAAGACACGGCAATACTCTATGCCCAAAAGGTACTTCCACGATTCGGCTTACCCAGCAAAATCATAAGCGATCGAGACCCTCGATTTGCGGCCAAATTCATGAGGGAACTATGTCGAGTCCTTCAAATCCAACAAAACATATCAACCGCTTATCATCCAAGAATGGATGGACAATCAGAACGCTCCAATCAGTGGCTGGAGCAGTACCTGCGACTTTGGGCAAACGAGAAACAGAACAATTGGGCCACACAACTATCTCTAGCGGAGTTCGCCCACAACAACACGATAAGCAGCACCACAAAACAGACCCCATTCTTCACGCTAATGGGGTATCATCCTAGAGATAAATGGGCGCCAGGGACGATCAGCCTGCCCAGCATATCCACCAGATTAGAACAATTGACAGAAGCCTGTCGGAGCGCGCAGGAAAACATGATAAAGGCCCAGAAGTCATGGGTCAAGCACAAGGACACGCCCAGATACACCCTAGGGGACCAAGTATGGTTAGATGGGCGCAACCTGTGAACCAATCAACCAACTCCCAAGCTGGCGCCCAGGAGGCAGGGTCCGTTTGAGGTCATACAGGTGATGTCCCCTGTGAATTACCGGCTCAAATTACCCCCGCAGTGGAAGATACATGACATGTTTCATACAGACCTGCTGACACCTTACAAAGAAACACGCATGCACGGCGTAAACTACCTGCGCCCACCACCTGAATTAGTTGAAGGTGTGGAAGAATACAAGGTCGAAAGAGTAATAGACTCCAGAAGGTCGGGTCGAGGGCGCAAACTTCAGTATCTCATCAAATGGAAGGGGTACGCGGACTCAGAAAACCAGTGGGTTCCGTGGGACGACGTTCACGCGGAGGAAGAGATAAGGAAGTTCACACGACTAAATCCGAAGGCTGAGACTCACATAAAAGCAGCCTTGACAGGATCGTTCACTTCATCATCTCTCCAGTCTCCTCGTACAATGTCCAATGTCCCACTCACCATTATCTCCCTTGACGAGATCCCCTACACCAACATCCTCACCACCTATGACCACAACAACAATGTCGACGACCCCTTCTGCTCAGCTATGGCAGAAGTCCGAGCAGTCGCCGCGCAAGACAGAGAAGAGCGAGAGCAGCGGGAGCAAGACCTCACTGAAGCGTGCAGGCGATTCCCTACTCCAGCCACCGGACGAGTGGAAGAAGATGAGGGAGGACTACTCCCTCTTGAAGGAAGTAATGCAGTCGTGGAGACAGGATCAGGTAGTGAAGAGGATGGCAGCGGAGAGGAGGATGCGGATACAGCTGTTGATGGGGAGAGCTTCGTCCAGCCCTCCACCGCAAACACCTCCACCACAGCCATCGACTATATCAGCGACGATGATAGCGAAGACGAAGACGACGAGAGCGACGAGTCCTATCACGTCGCTCGAGTCGTCTGTACACGGTGCGATAATCCCCCAAATTACTGCCACTGCACTCCCGCACCTGTACCTTTCCAAGTCCGTGTCCTTACTGGCGATGTAGCGTTTCCACCAAACGCTGATCCGACTTGGATCCGAAGGCTTCCTTGAATCAAACGATGAGCTAAGCGCACGGCTTACAACTCAACAAGAACTCGTAAAGGGCGAAAAACCAGTAGAGGTCCCCTTGGAATGGCCTAACAAGGTGATCGCTTTGACACACAAGTTGGCAACAAGATAAGATACTAGTCACACAGACCAATGACTCTGCTATGAGAATGCTTTGAATAGAACCTGAGAGGAATACAGGTGGAAGTCCAAAACAACTAAGCTAACGACTACTGGCGATACCTGCTTAGTATATATACTACTTTCAAGCTAGCTTTAAAGCTGAGCTCGAACTATAGTACCACGACCTACGACCTTATCTGCCAATAGGAATTGTCCATCAAGCCACAGGGGCTTATCATGAAACATACAGTACATGAGGCATAAGGCCCCACATGAGTCAGAGATAACACGACCATGAGTCAGAGATAAGAACAACACATGACTCACAAATGACATCATAGAACAAGAGAACAATAGAGAACATAGATAACAAATGTCAGGGCGCAATACCAGCGCATCAGAACCTGTTCCATCAGAACTTGAACCACAAAAGGGAATGTCTAGACCTTCAGCTGTCAGGAATCGCCTCTGACCTCGTGCCTACCATGGCCCTTCTAGAACCTTCCATAATCTTCCATTCTTGATACAACACCGAAGTCCCCTAAGTTATGGCTTAGGTCAGATACATACTGTGACCTGGGACTTGACCTCCTCTTCTACACGTGACATCTTCTTCGGCCTCTCGGGAAACTCACATCCGAGGAAACGTTGCGTACTATCGAACCTTCCATCCTTGAAGTCCCATGACTTATGGATTAGACCAGATACAAGGCATGATCTGGGACTATCACGTGATAGATCACGTGGTCTTCATCCTTCCTGTTACACTTGTGCCAGTGTCTGGAGACGACGAGTGTACTATCATTCCACTCACTAACTGGTGTATACGGAGGGCTTCGTCCTCCTCCACTGTATAATCTTCTTCTTCTGCCGCAGGATATCCATCTGCCTGGGCCCATACGAGAGCGCGAACCTCTTCTTCTTCTTCGCTATATGCCGGCTGATTTGATACCCATGTGTGTGCTTCAGGGTAGTCTTGGCAGTTCTTCCAGTGCTCATGAATGCACTTGCGACGTTTTGTGCGCGCAGTGGTCGGAACGATGTCACCACGTGACAGGCGAAGCCCACAATGAACCGCGCCGACCACCTCCAGTTGCTGTTGTCTACGGACCAACGGCCGAGCAAGGTTATGAGGCACGCGGTATCCCACCATACGCCGAGGCAAGAGACCCCTCACCATTCAACGCGCGCGGAACGCATGGCACGCGGATCCCTCTCCGTGCCATATCGCCTACTCCCGGCGGATTCATCCTCAACAACGGGATGAATTGGGTACCGATGGTCATCGAACACGAGGGACGTCGCATCCCCGCCAAGTATGTGCGGGTCAGGATGCTTGACAACCCGGAGGTGTTTGGGACGATGGGGAAGTATTCGCCCATATACCGTGCCGACATCCACGCGGAACCCTGCCGAGATATGGGCCCAGCAGCTGAGTACAACAGAGACGAACTACAGTATTTCCACGCTGACTTCCATGGAAAGCGACAGGTAGATGAGGCCCTTGCTAGGCTTGGGGATATATCTCTCCAAGCCGAAGTGAGGCGCTACCGCGCATCCATGGAGGTTATCGCGGAACTCGAGGTGGCCATCAAGAAGCTCGAGGACGACATCTACGTCCATGGTGATCGAGCACGACACTCAGCGGCCAGGTTGGGGCGCGCACATGCCCTTCGGAGGGTATGCGATGAACATGAGACGGATGTGGGACTAACTACAGTGACTAATTGGGTAGTTGAGCGTGGGCGCTCACCCTTGTAAAGGGGGTGATGTTATGAATTACTGTTTGAGCGAGTAAGCAGGATGATGAGTCGCTCCTGGAACTTACTCATGTACTATTGTGTCAACTTCTCATTCTTACTCATGACGTCTTGTTTGCTTATGGAGGCATCGTCTCGTCTTACTCATGATTACTTTGTTGATTACTGATAGTTGTACTAGTGGCTTACTGATAGTAGTAGTAGTGGCGGTATTGCTGACGAAGGCATACCGCCAGCGTTACTTATAAGGCGGCTGTCGACTGATGTAGTCGGCAGCTTTACTCTTTTGTATCATCTCTCGAATCTACTCGGCTTCCACTCTCGAAAGCCCGGGTTGAGGAACGCTCCCTTAGGAAGGCACTTTCAGGTGTCCTTACGTCATCAGAGTCACGCCTGAGTGCATAGGCTCGCGTTGTTAAGTCACTTCATTCTTCCACCGTGTAGTTTGGTCTAAGTCAGACCCCGGGTCGAACGCGACCATCACATCATGGATGCTCCACTGCGTGGGAAGTTTGAGGCAATAGTTGACAGGGGACATCACCTGGATGATCTGGAAGGGTCCATGCCTTCTGGGCGCAAGCTTTGCTGTTGGTTGATGGGTACGTAAGTGGCGTCCCTCCAGCCACACTTGATCCCCTATTTGATATTTGGGTGTGTCACGGTGTCTGACCCATGACTCTTGTGCTCGTTGCATGAGTTTTTGCGCCCTGTCCCTTGACTCTTTCAATTGTTCTAAGCGCGTGGTGACTTGTGGGATAGGGGACAGCGTATCTGTCCAGTTAGTGCGAGGATGATATCCCATCAGAAGGTGAAATGGTGACTTGCGAGTGGATTTGTTGATCCAATTATTGTGTGAAAATTCGGCAATGGCTAGGCGCGATGCCCAGTCATCCTGCCTCTCGTTGACCCAGAATCTGAGGTATTGCTCTAGCCATTGGTTAGTACGTTCGGACTGTCCATCTGTTCGAGGATGATAGGCCGTGGAAATATTCTGCTGTATTCCCAGTATACGGCATAGCTCCCTTGTGAACTTGGATGCAAACCGAGGGTCTCGATCACTGATAACTTTTGATGGTAGTCCGAAGTGTTTGACCACGTGTTCGGCGTAGAGGACTGCTGTTTCTTCTCCTGATATTTCTTCTCTGCATGGTATGAATATTGACGCCTTCGAACAGTCATGGTCAGTGACCGTAAGTATGGAGTCGAAGTTTTGTGATATTGGTAATTTAGTAATGAAGTCCAGGGCTACCACTTCGAATGGTGTAGCGTCTGGCTTTGGGAAAATGGGTTGTAGTGGTGCCTTTGTATTGTGCGTGTTGACTTTGCATCGCTGACATTCTGCACAGCCCTTCACATATTCGGTGACATCACGTCGCAGTGAAGGCCACCAATAGTGGTGTTCTACCAGCTGTGTGGTGCGCGCAATCCCTGGGTGACCGTGAATTGGTGGATCGTGATGAGAGGATATGACTTCTCTGATGTCTGCATCTGCTCCTGCGACTACTAGTCGTCTTCCTTGGTACCACCAGAGGTTGTCGACTTTGGTCAGTTTATGGGGGTCTACCCACTTGCATATGATGTCTTCGTCTTGCATCCCCTTTGGTGTTATGTTGGCCCATATGAATAGTTTCTCCGGTAGGACAGTGACATTCTCATTGTCCTTTTCCCCTTGATCATAATCCGGTCAGCGAGAGAGTGCATCGGCTCGTCCATTGGCAGTCCCTTTGACGTGATGGATCTCAAAGTTATACTTGGCCAATTCTAGTACTTCTCGGGCAATCCTCCTGCTGATCTTCTGGGGGTCTCGCCAGTATTGGAGGTTCATGTGATCGGAAAATATGTGTACTTTGTGAGGGGATCCTGCTAATAGGTGTCTCCAGTTTCGCAGCGCTTTGATGATTGCCAAAAGCTCGAGGTTGTAGATATCGTAGTTTTGTTCCGCTGCGTTGAGGGTTGCTGAGTAGTAACCTACTGGATGGTGCTTCCCATCTTGTTTCTTCTGTAGTAGTACCACTCCTACTGCAAAGCCTGAGGCGTCTACTTCGAGATCGAACTGCTGGTTTTGATCTGGATGAGCCAGAATAGGTTCCGTGGTTACCTGCTGTTTGAGAGCAAGGAATGCTTCTTGTTCACGTGCTCCCCACCTCCATGGTTCATCTTTGCACGTGAGTTCATTGAGTGGCTTTGCAATTGAGGCAAATCCCTTAATAAATTGCCGGTAAAAGTTGCAAAAGCCGAGAAAAGATCTGACGTCCTTCACTGTGGTGGGTGAAGCCCAATCCTTGATGCCCAAAATTTTGACGGGGTCCATATGTGTCACCCCCTCTTCAAGGATTACCCCCAGGTAATCGATTCGGGGGGCGTTGAAAATGCATTTTTCAGGTTTGAAGTAGAGGTCATGTTCTTGCGCGACCTCAAGGACATTGGCGACAGCTTGTTGGTGTTTAGTCAAGGAGTCACTTTGTCGCGCGGTCGCGATGGCGATGTCATCCATGTAGACTCGAATTGTCGTCCCGTAGGCTTCATGTTTGGTGATGATTGGTTGATATATTTGATTCATGAAGCTCTGGAATGTAGCTGGTGAGTTACACAGCCCAAAATACATGACCGTGGGTTCAAAGAGTCCCCGGCGCATTTTGAACACTGCTTTATGTTCGTCCCCTTCCTTGATGCGAATGTTGTTGTACCCTTGTCTGATGTCTAGTTTAGTGAATATCTGCGCCCCTCCAAGATCTCTGATGAGATCATCAATAAGGGGAAGTGGGTACTGGTTCCGTATTGTCCAGTCATTGACTTTTCGATAGTCCTGTATGGGGCATAGTTTTCTGTCCTTCTTTTTAATAAAGAAGAATGATGATGTGTACGGGGACTTCGAAGGATGGATGTATCCTTTTTCTATTTGTTCGTTGATGAAATTGTCTAATGCTGCGTCCTCTACCCTAGTCATGGGGTAGACCTTGCAGTCAATGACATCAGGAGCTCCTGGTTTAAAGTCAATAGCGTGATCGCAGCTCTGTTTTGGTGGAAATCGTTTTGATTCTTCTTCGCTGAATACCTTCGCGAAGCGTTGGTATTCTTCCGGTACTTCCACCTTTTTTGTGTATTGTTGAGCTTCGACCGCTAGCTCTACTGCTGACCTCCTGCCATACACTTGTTCTTCTATTTCGCCCACTATTTGTTCTTTAGTTTCGGTGGTGAACATTCTTGCTATGCGTACGTCGTTGGTTTCCTCTGTGAGGAGTTGTGCTAGTACTGCTCTCCTGTCACTGGGGTTAATTGATCGCAATACTATAGGGAGTTGCTTCTCATCTATAGTGGCATGGCGCCAGCTGAACCGTGGTTCGTAGGTGGCTAGCCATGGGTATCCTAGTAGCACGTCCTCTTTGCCAATGTCCGTGATGAGGAAGCGCATTTCTTGCTTATTTCCTCCTGTCTCCACTTGAAGCGTTAGATAGTGTGTTATCTGACCCGCTTTATTAGTGGTATCATCAATATTGAAGATGTTTTTGGGCTTATCTAATGCCCGCTGTCCTAGCCCCATTCTTTTGACGAAGTTTGGGTGGATGAAGTTGTCGGTGGCACCTGAGTCCACCAATGCTTTTATGTCGGCCATGTTGTAACTTGCACGAATCGAAACTGGAACTTGCATAGATCGATAGCGCATAATGTACACAGAGTTACAACAAATTGCCCTCACCCAGGCCGTTGGGTTCAGGCGTTTGCAAAATCCTGCCCCATTAACTGTTGCAGGACCAAATCTTTCACATCGTCTCCTTCGCTGGCCACTCCTCATAGCCATTCCGCTGCCTTTTCTTCTTTAGTGGGCGTGGTTTCTGTGGCTCGTGTCTGGGATCCGCGTGGGCGCCGTGGCTGCCTGCAATCGCGGCTAAAGTGTCCCATCTTCTGACAGTTGTAGCATTGTATCTGGCTGTTGTCGCGCCTGAACTCTTGTTGTCTTTGAAGGAATCCCCCACGTGGTGGGTATGGTGGTCGTGGTGGTTCGGTATTTCGCCCATGGTTGGCGATGACATTTTCTGCTTCTGCGAGTCGACCTCGTACTCGATCTGCGGAAGTGTCCATTCTGTCGTCGTCTCGAAGAGGGGCTAGCAACTTAGCTAATGCGCCTCCTTGCACGCGCCCTGGCTTGAAGGCATCTAAGTTGCCTCGGAAGGTCTGCATATGGATCCACTTTTGCTGCCTCTTTAATGCTGACGTCCTCCACTCTTCATAGGTTTGTGGGTCGTCGTGTTGGTACATTGTCTCGTAGAGGGCTCTGGGAAGTCCTCTGGTGAAGTATTTGAGGGTTTGCTCGCTGTTGATATTATAGCCAGCGTGTCGGACGAGTTGCTCGAAGAGGGCAATATAATCGTCCACCTTTCCATCCCTCATGTGGATGCCAGCGTCAAGCTGGGCTTGGGCGCATTCTTTACTGAGTACGTTGCCGAACTGTCTCCTGAAGGCATGGAGTAGGTTCTCCCATAGCCGATCGTCGAATTGGTTGGTTCCAGTGGCGACCTCGTTGACAAGCCATCGGCTGGCGGACATGACCCACTGGTTAACTGCGTTTCCCTGAATGTATGTGAGGAACAACATAGCTTTTTGATATTTGTTCCTCATGGCGGAGTGGTTGGCATTGACTCCTGCGTATACTTCCCACTGAAGTATGAATGTTTCGGCTTGAGCCCTAGACCCGGTAAATGTTGGGGGTGGATTGCTGATAAACTTGTCGTTGCCTCCTCCTTGAGGGGCATTGATTGCTGCGTAGTGTGGTCCGCCACCTCCTCCTCCTGGGGGTCCTCCTCCTCCTTGCGGCCATCCACCATTGGGTGGTCCCCCTCCTCCACCTTGTGGTTGTCCACCGTTAGGTGGTCCGCCAGGAGGTGGTCCTCCTCTCTGTGGTGGGAATGGTCAGTTGTCTGGCAAGGGTACCATGGTGCGGTTAGTTCTAAACTTGTAAAACATGTCTGGTTCTTCTTGGTGACTTGGTGCGTCAGGAATGTCTGGTCCCATGGCGCGACGTGCTGCAGCTATGTCCTCTTGGGCTAAGGGTTGTATGTGTCCCGTGTGCTCGTTTATGACAAGACGAGGTGGTGACACTTCTGTCTGAGTGGCCATGATAAAGGGTATTCCTCTGATAGGTTCTGGTAGATGTAACTCAGCTGTTCGCTTGGCAAGTGCGTCTATTTCTGCTGAGTGTACTGCTATTCCTTCTGGTTCAAGTGACGCCTCTGATGCCGTTGGATGATGGTCACTAGTATCACTAGTGGTTGCTGGGGTTTGTGATCGCAATTGGAGTTCGGTTGTAGGTGGTGCTGATTCTAGCTCTTGGTCCCCTTGACCGTCAATCAGCCCTTGTTGGTCGATGGGTCGTGCATCTGTTAGTGGGATATTGATGTTTAAATCGTCGGGGGCTGGTCGAGTTGCTTCAAAATAGTGATTGGTGTTGCTCCACCTAAGTTCGACCCAGCAACAGTGTTCTTGGTTGAATACGATGGGGTGATACCTTTGTGAGGTCGCTGCCTCTACGTAGTATCCTGTGTTGTATTCTTCGTCCCTCCTGGTGTCTGGTACGTGTCTCCACCTGATTCTTCCGATGATATATCGAGTGGGAGTGTCTCATTCTCTGGATGTGATTTGGTAAGGCTGGAAGTCCCAGCCGTCTTTCGTAGTAATCAGCGCCATGGCATTCGGATGAGTAGAGCTTGAGCTTAATGTAATGTGCAAGCTGCACGTGAGTCTGACTTAGACAGCTTTGGATGAACGCGGTGACTTAGCAAATCCTAGACTCAAGCGCGAAGGCTGAGTAACATCTCAACACACGAAGGTGGAGTCCTGTGATCCCGAGTGGACCTTATCTCAATGCACGAAGGCGGAGTCCGATGTCTTTAGGTGCAATGGCCTAGGTCGTATATTGAAGTGGTGCAGACGAGGGCCTGTATGCCCAAAGCGTGGAACAGAAGAGAGGAGTCTTTGGATACAACACGAAGCGAAGATAACAAGAAGCTCAAGCTGCAGAATACAAACCATTCTGCAGCCCTATAAGTACCAAACTACTACACGACCGTTTTTACTTACATAATCGTACATGCTGACACATACTGACTAAAACCTACTACTGCCATCCTAGGAATTTGTAAGTAATGACTCATGATTGCTAATCGATGAGTCATGTGACTGACGAGCGACTCGTCATCATCAGTCACCCTTGATAATCATACATTAGTGATCCAACATGACAAGTCCACAGCCGAATCGTAACAACACCTCTCAAGTCTCACTCATTGGCATCTCACTCATCACTAGCGCCTTGCTCATCACTCGAGTCTCACTCATTGGCGTCTTGCTCATCACTAGCGCCTCGCTCATCACTCAAGCCTCTCTCTTTCACTGTTGCTAGTGACGCGTGATGAAGAACACTTGCTACATCCATATGGACAACTCTGGATCGTTTTTTGTCCCCACTTTCACCAAGACTGGACACCCACAGTTTGCTGGCATACCTGGTGCTCCTGGCTCTTGAGGCACGACTAGTAGCTTCAAATTTGAAATCAAAAGTCTAGTCTCTTGATAGCAAAGGCGACTGTGGCTTAGCAAAGTACAAACTATCTTGGAGAAATCAAAGCGACAAATCTAACATATTAGTATATTACACATCCACCCCCAAGGCATCGTGGACTTTGTGTTCTTTGTTTCCTTTCGAGTGGCCTCAGAGGAAGTTGGCCATTCCAAGCATAATCATGACTTGCAATTCATTGGACAGACCCGGCTCTAGGCGGATTGTGCTTACACATGCATTCAGATTGTTGAGATACTGGCTAGTGAGACGCCTCCGGCTCTCCAAAATTGGCTGTTCAGGTGACTGAGCCTGGGAAAACCCCAGGTCATGGGGACCTGCTCTCTCATGCACAGGAGCATAGCTGAAGTTGTCTTGGGTTCCCTATGTCAAGACATCAGCAATGAATGTGTAAAAAAAATACTAGTAGCGCTCACGGCGGTTTGCAGGGCCCATGTGTGGCCAACAGGTACAGCCTCAACACAAGTGTTGACAATCTGATCCTGGTTCAGATAAGTATTGGCGCTCTTGAAGAGAGATTCTATTAGTTGGTGGTATAGTCATGTGATCAAATTGCTACTTACATCGAAGACCCTAGCCTGTTGTTGTTCAACCGCATACTCAGTCATTGGACAAGCTTCAGCACGCTGCCCCTCAGAACACTTCCAACAAGAGCAATTCTGGATAGTAGCAACTCTGCCCTGTTGGTACGCAGGCATGTTTGGCTGGAACGTGGGGCCTGCAGTAGGTGGGACCTGGAACTGAAATCAGCCCTTGAAACCAGGGCAGGCATAATTTTCTACCCCTTGATGACGTTGTGGGTCTGTGAGCAGAATGGTCCATTGATTTTCCATTTGAGTTTGTTGTATTGACAAGAGAGAGGAGTCTGAAGTGGCTGTTTTGGCTACGGAGAGGAATGAGGCAGTATGGTGAGTACTGGCAAACTCACAACCTCACCGAAGGGGAGTAAGGTTTTATATATCAGGTTATTGGCACTATGGGATAAATCTGGAAACCAAACCAAACCGCGAACGGCATGGCAAAAAAAAGTAAATGAAAGGTTCCTTGACAAGGTGAGTAGTTCACCATGTTGATGAATGGCACGCCATGGAGCTGGGTTGACCTGTGTGAGGCACAAATTCCCTTCCTAACGAGGTGAGCAGCTCATCATGTCATGAATAGCGCACCATGGGGCTGGGTTGACCTGTGTGAGGCACAAATTCCTTTCCTTAACAAGGTGAGCAGCTCATCATGTCATGAATAGCGCACCACGGGGCTGGGTTGACCTGTGTGAGGCACAAATTCCTTTCCTTAACGAGGTGAGCAGCTCATCATGTCATGAATAGCACACCACGGGGCTGGGTTGACCTGTGGGAGGCAGAAGTCCCTTAATGAGGTGAGCAGCTCGTCATGTCATGAATAGAGCACCATGGAGCTGTGTTGACCTCTGCAAGGTACAAGTTCCTTAACAAGGTGAGCTGCTCATCATTATCTTGAATAGTGCGCCACGGAGCTGGGTTGACCTGTGTGAGGTGCAAGCTCCTTAACGAGCTAAGCAGCCCATCATATCATGAATAGCACGCCAACGGTGCCGGCCCAACCTGTGTGAGGTGGCAATGAGTCTGTTGACGCTTGCAGGCATGTACTATGCTGACTAGCCTGTTTCACAGGGGGCGACACCTTTGCGCTTCAACAAAATTTGCCCTGATCGTCCATGTCCCATCCTTCATTCCTCTTTTTTTTTTTAGAAAAATACACTGAACAGAGTAGGTACTATATAGAGGAAAGATCATTAATACCAAGAGAATCTGTCTGAATGTACGGCCAGAAAGACATCGCAAATGAGCCCAACTATCTAATGATCCACCACATCCCAGGTGATACTGACTAATACGATACAGCCCAGAAAACTCGGTAGGAGATTTGTGCAGCCATCCACACCCACCAGATCCCACCGATATTGGTAATCCCAAAATTTGTTTTGGAAGGGGATGATAATATGCATGAAAGGGATTGTGAGTCTGAAAGGGATTGTGAGTCGAAATGAAATTGTCAACGATCTAAGACAATTGAGTTGCAGAGAGAAATCTCACCTTGAGTACACCATGCTTATCCCACACTTGTTGGAGATATGACCCTGTCGGATAGTGATGGGAAAGTTCAGTTCTGAACCATGGTTCGAACCCGAACTTAACTGAACCGAACCCCAATTTGGGGTTCAGGTTCGGGGATTTACTTGAACTGGACCATCGGTCTGGTTCAGGGTTCGGGGAATTCCTGAACCTGAGAGAATGCGTTCGAACCCGAACCATTGATAGTACTAGTACTCTGTTTGCAGGTTCTTTGGAGATTCAATTCCAATAGATGTATTGCTATCAATTTAAAAGTGAAAAATTGCATGCAAGTCATCAAATTTGTTTGAGTGCGAAAGCATGTGAAGTTTTATTCTGGCGTTCTCAATCCTCGACTTTTCATACATCAATTCCGCATCCTCCCCAATTTCCGTCTGCCTGCACTTCTAACACCAGTGCCAAGCCAACCCAGTCCCTTTTAAGTTCCTCAGAGCTGGGTTCTTTTCACTTTCCTGCAACAAATGGCCAAGGACGATGCAATGACTATGCCCAGACTCAAGTACTCAAGCCAACGCTTGGGAAAGTAGTACTTTCCTTTTCCAAAGAAACATGGTCAACGTCAATGCCCCATTATTGTTCAACCTAAGTAACAGCACCCTGTGCCAAACCCATACGCAGCAGCAGCAGCAACAACAGCAGATGAGGCTCGATTGCTTTCGTGCCCATGGGGGCTTGCTGCAGCCCTCTTTCGACACGGTACGTCAGTCCGTCATGAGCTCAGCGTTGGCATTGACGTCACCGTCACAGGAAACTTACAAGGAGATGGCTCGGCGACAAGTGCTGAACGTGCGTATCGTGCTTGCAGGCAGTGCACTTGCCCGAGGACAACCCATCATGCACAATGCTGCCGCGCCATCATCAGAGCACCAGCAACAGCGACAGGTGATTTCCGATGGAGCTGAGCCTGAAGGCTGCGCAGGGGGAGAGAGTGGCTCTGCGGCTCTGGCGTGCTTCTGTTCTACTTGTTTCAGTTGCCTTTCACTGAGTTTGGCTAGGGTGCGATTGCCAGTGATAGTGCGCAGGCGGCAGTGCAGAGACCTACAACACCATTCAATGCCCCAAATGTGCTCATCGTCTGAAGTATTGGCTTTCAATCGACTCTTGTTCCATCCAGCTTGTCGGGATCGTCGTCTTCAACAGCTCGCACTGGTATGAGTGCGAGTCACTCCTCACGCCCACCATGCATTCCTAGCCGTCAGGAACCACCCCCACTACCAAGGCTCTGTGCCCAGCTGAGGATTATGATTCCCCAGGGCTATACCGGCGAAGCCACGCTTCATTCACACCGGTATGGCCCTACTTCTGTGTTTCCATTCCCTTACTCACCGCTCCTCTCCCTCTTCTCTCCCTCTCCTCTCTCCTGCCCTCTCTCACGCACTTTTCACTGTCTCACTCGGTCCTCTTCATGGGCCTCCAAATCACACGATGGCAGGCCGTTCCGTAACGCCTCTTGGGCACGAAAACATAGCTTGCAAACTCGAACGTGGAGCGCATGTTCGTCTATCCCTGGAACGGGATACAGTCCTCTGCAAAGGGGTTGGCCATAGCCTGCTCGGTACAGGAGAAGCACGGGCCTGCGAAAGAAGTTTTGCAAGTGCAGCTTTGCCGTATTCACGTGGACTTCGGCGACCCTCAGAAAGGGTCTCTATGTTCTCAGCGCATCATATTATCGTTCTCAACCTACAGCGATGTGCCTCCACATTTTATTTCTATCCCCAACCGCCCAGCTAGAGGAGACAACAAGGAGGCATCCCCCACATGTGGACCCGTTTGCGACCGAGCCACGTCCGTGCGGGCCTCCGCGTCTCGTAAGCACACTCACCAATACATTTCGGACCATTCGTAACGTTATCAAAATCCGCAGACACGTGCACGGCGGCGACAGCTTGTACATTCAACGAGCCTTGAACATCCCCCATCAGCCGAGGTGGGGGTGGGCTGGTAACTGTGCCACACTCACGCGGACATTTCGACTTCGACATTCAATAGCAAATAACGCTTTTCATCGATGGTAGCGTTTACAGACTCTGCAGCGACGTGTGCGGGCCCTACTTCTCATCTTTAACTGCACAGACATGCATCCATGGGTCCAGAGAAGGTGTAACAGATCGGCATCCACGTCGCAGGCCTGCCAAGGGAGGATAGGAATGTAGGAGATGTTGCACGCACTAGGTTATGATGGAGAAGAGATAGTGTATCAGTTGTACATAGTTCTAGAATGATAGAATGGATTTCCGACTTATACCATGAAAGCATCACACGCCTTTTGCGGTACCTGCTTAGCGTTCGGTTCAGTTGCTGAACCCTTTCTGAACCCGAACCAGACCAAAAAGAACCAGAACCTCGGTTCAGGTTCGGGTTCGGGCAAATACCCCAAACTGAACCGACGGTCCGGTTTGGGGTTCGGAAAAAATCCCAAAGAACCAGACTGAACCGCGCATCAAGCCATACGACTAGGGACCAGTGGACCACACACCTTCGTCATGACCACGATCTCATTCACGTCTGCTGGCACACTAGTTGACAAGACCTCTGAGATGGAAGTATCCTAGCTATTCTGCAAAGCGAAGTGAGAGCTCGGTCATTGTTCCCCGTAGCCCAACCATGATTATACTACTTAGAGGTGGTGCTCAAGGTGGTGCTCAAGGTGCTTCCACTGCACAGAGGCACACACCTCGTTCATCATGTTGCGTATCCTTTTCGATTACTTGGAAGAACTATGAACTGATGGTGATCTTCTGGACAGATTGTGGCTTGCAGACATGCTGAAGCAGAATACGTCATGCTGCACTTCATTGCACAGGACACATATGAACAGGCCATGCCCATGTGGGTAGTGCATGTAGCGGAGGTCATCACACGCGTGTTTATGTTCGTCTGTGGAGTTCCAGAGGGAAATTTTGGACTGTGAGAAGCAGCAAGCACACAGGCAGAGGGCGTGGATGGGGCAACATGCTGGATGGATATCATTGGCTGCGCACACAGATTCTGGGTGTTACAGTACTGTAGATTGGGGCGGGCTTTCAATCTGTGGCTGATCCCTTTCTCATGCAATTTGCTGATGCGACATCAACTTGCATCTTTATGCATCGTTACCTTGTGGGCTGGGAAGTGAAAGCCCGTGCGGTGCTGTTCAGTGCGGAGAGAAAGGGATGATCATGCACGGGCGGCAGACACAGGGTGCGAGGCCGATGCAATTGAGAGGGAAGGTGTTAGCTACGACTACAACAAAACAGCCTTGGGGTATGAGTGAAGAAAACTAGAAAAGGAAATACGAGGGAGGGCGAGATGCCAGTGAGTGGGCTGAAAGTGTGAAGCGCTTCACAACCAAAAATAAGTGATCTTGTGTCCGAGGCGAGGTCGCGACGGGCGGGTGGGACCCCTCAGTGCGGACTCAGAAGCGTCAGACTTGCAAGCTTATCATCGATCCTTCTTCTACAGCAAGTATCTGGGTGCAGTGGGTGGGAGAAAGAGATGAGCACCGATCTTTTGAACTGGAGGATGCGAGAAAAAGAGAGGGACACGGTAGAGGAGGAAGAAGCGATAAGGCACGTGCCACTTGGTTCATTCACCCAAACACTGAGCCCGGGAATCGGTCTTTTAGCCAAAAAACTGTAAAAAATCCCAACTTAGACATAAAGATTTTTCAAAAATTTATATCGGGGAAAATCATGTGATTAGATTTTGAATTTTTTTCGAAAATTGTGAATACATAAAATCTGTGAAAAAACGCAAAGTTTTGGCCAGACTCAAGACACAAAGTCTCAAAAAGAAATGTGATCCACAAAACCCGCATCTTAGACATAAAGTCTTTTCACGGCTTGTACACAAAAATATTCTATTTAAACATTATGTCTTTTCTGTCACCTGTCACGCTTATCAAGAACTTTAAGTTTATTTGAAGATGTTTATGTCTTTTCATGTAACATCTGTCACGCTTGTCGGGAAAGTTAAAGTTCAAAGAAGAATAAAGTATGAAAATATTTTATGTTCATCACGTGATTCAGATTAGATCAAGCACATGTACGCTAACTTACAGCAGTTGCATTTACATTCACTGCACGCTCAGCAGATATACGCAAGACACAATAAGGCCCAAACATGTATATTTATTACTTTTGCAAGGTTACTAAGTCTGAGCCTCAGCACTGAGCGCCGATCATCCGATCATCCAAGTATCTGAGTCCGAGCGTCTGAGCATCCAAGAGCCCAAGCGTCCGAGTGTGACAATCTGACCATCCGAGCGTCCAAGCGTCCAAGAGTCTGAGTGTCTGAGTATCCGAGTGTCCGAGTGTCCGAGTGTCCGAGTGTCCGAGTGTCTGAGCGTCCAAGTGTCTGAGTGTCCGAGTGTCCAAGCGTCCAAGTGTCCGAGTGTCCGAGTGTCCGAGTGTCTGAGTGTCTGAGTGTCTGAGTGTCCGAGTGTCCGAGTGTCTGAGCGACCTAGAGTCCAAGCATCAGAGCATCCGAGTGCCAGAGTCTGAGCACCCGAGAATCTGGGCATTCGAGACTCTGAGCGCCCAAGCTTCCGAGCTTCCAAGCGTCCAAAAGTCCAAGCGTCCGAGCATCCAAGTCTGAACACCCGAGCATCTGAGCCTCCTAGAGTCCAAGCGTCGAAGCATCCAACAGTCCGAACCTGAGCACCCGAGCATCTGAGTGTTTGAGAGTCCGAGCATCCGAGTGCCCAAGCGTCCAAGAGTCCAAACTTCCAAGCATTTGAGAGTCCGAGCATCCGAGTCCGAGCGTCCGAGCATCCAAGAGTCCAAGCGTCCAAGTCTGACCATCTGATCATCCGACCGTCCGAGCATCCAAGCGTCCAAGCGTCTGAGCATCCAAGTGTCCGAGCCTGAGCATACAAGAGTCCAAGCGTCGAGTTTGACCATCTGACCGTCCGACCGTCCGAGTGACTGAGCATTCAAGCATCCGAGTCTGAGCATTCAAGCATCTGAGTCTCCTAGAGTCCAAGCATCGAAGCATCCGACAGTCCGAGCCTGAGCACCCGAGCATCTGTGTTACGTCCTTGCGGAGACGTAAGTTGCTCGACGTGAGCCTAAGACAATGAGGCAATGACTAGCCAAGAGTTCAAGGGGTTTCCGTATTACGTGTAGACACTCGTAATGACGGTCAAAGGTTCCTGTGGGTTCAAGGTGGTTCAGTGATGCAATGACTCGGTGGTTCGATGAGGCTTCGCAGCCAAACAATGGAAGAGCAGAGGAGACAGTGTGATTCGCAAGATAAAGACGAAGACAAAGCTAGGGTACAAGCGGATACAAGCTACGTCTTATATACCCAATAATAAGAAGAGATGAGTCGGAAGATATGAGTCACGTCTGAGTCAGTGTATAGTACAGCCTTCAGGGCATAGTACAGGAATCCTAGGAATGAGTCATCGTATGGTAGATGAGTCGGTAATGGTGAGTCATAACAAAGGGATGACTAAATTGGAGAACAATGGAGGGGACGAAACAAGTAAGCGTATGTCAGGAGGAATGAGTCAGAAGGAAAAGTGATAGTCCGAACAGTAATGGTCATGACATGACCCCCTTTCTAAGATAGCACGTCCTCGTAC
>WITN01000306.1:0-93295 GCA_015025155.1 Lactarius quietus | reverse complement strand
TCCCTCCCCTTGGCCCACTGACTCGTGAATGGATGTACTCATTTTCTGTGTATATGCGTGGCCCACCTGACTGAGGAGCAGGCTGCCGAGCTTTTCGGCGCCCACACCGTATTTAGCGGGCTTTTCCCGGATGATGTCGTGTGAAACCCTGAAGCGTCTTGCATTTATGCTGTCTGACGACGATTACAGACAAACATGGAGTACGTGACAACATTGCAGATCCTGAACGCCAAAAAGCAAGACGATGCGGATATGGCGTGGGGGGTGCCAGCCCTGATGGAGTGATCGTCAACCGCGGGGCAACGTTTGCAGTTACAACATCATGACCGAGTTGATATCGTCGGCAGGCTTCCATTAACGTGCGTGCGCTGCCCATCATCTGTAGCACGTAAATCAATTGATATACACTCTTCAGCGTGCAATGGCAAAGGATTATGTTACTTCGAAACGGCCGGAAGTTAGAACCCGTCACTCGGTGCACTGCGAAACCACCCTCCTTCGCGTCCATGCTGTATAGGTGTCCACGTCGTTCGGAAGATGCATCCTGATATCCTTGTTACCTCTCACGCCATCACCCCCGCACACATGACCTCCGTCCTCTTCGCCGCCCATCTCGTCAAAACCCGAAAAGCTCTCTGGACTATTCCATATTAGAGCCCCGCGAGTCTCTGCGAGCCTTAAAACATACGTTCGCAGCTCTTTCTCCTTTGTACTAGATCTCCCCCGACGTATCGACCTCGACATTTCGCTCGAGGTCAAGCTGTCGAGGGCGCTTCATACGATGTGCGTAACTGTCGCTCCACATCCTCGACCCGGGCCCTGACAGATCGCTTGCAATGATTTAAGTTAGGTCTCGCTGAAAGTGCTCGTTCGCAGTTGCCATTTAGGAATCCTGCGGGCTATACTGGCCCATTGAAGCTGCCAAGGTGGTGAAGACCCGTCGCATCTCGCACAGTGGGACATGGCATCCACTCGAATATGCCTTATGAATGCGTCGTGTATCCTACCCACTGGGAACTCGAGCGAGGGGGGAGTGCGAGTGAAGAATGCATGTACACTTTTTTTTCATATATTCACATCTCTATCCGTTCGCCACCCGTTACGACATGACTTTCTTTTTTTTTTCAAGGAAGCGCGAGCCTCCAAATACCAAGCATCCAGTTGTCGCTACTCTTTTTTTTTTTGGCACGTGTACGATCCCTACCGTCATCTATAGTTCCGTTGTACAGATTGTACACATAAGGCGACCGTCTTGTCCCCTCAGCCTATACTGTACACCTTGAAATGGCAGAGGATTGTGCTAGTGCGGTGCCATCGTACGCTGGTACCGGCACAGTTGCGTACCTTTTTGCAGCCCGAACGGGCCGAAAATTAAAACTCCGCCTTTCACGTCTACTTGAGCGTCAAATTAAGTTTTTTTTTTAGCTAATAAAATATATTAATTTAAGTCCTAAATTAACACTGGACTATTTTTTGTCTGAGTCGATACAGTAGAGGTGGCAGGTGAGAGGAATCGTGCACCCCGCTTTCCCCGCCTCGCCTCGCCTCACCTTGCCCCTAGCCCTACACACAGAGCAGGAGGGGGGGCTGCCTCCGGATTCGGGTGCCCTGCCCCCAGCTCGCGTACCCCCTGCATGAGTTCGCGCCACCCCCCTTGTGCACGGATGGGGGTTGGCACCTCCCTTCCCACTCCCGGCGCGGTCCCTCATTTGTGTGGTGCCCCACACGCAAATGGCGGTCTGCCACACCACTTCGGGGGTTGCGTGCCAGCACAACCCATCTCGCACGCCACCTTCATGTGTGAGAGGGGGAAGGGGAGCCCATTCCTGGATGGGCTCCCATTCGTGGCGCCAACAGAGGGGGAGCGAGTGCGTGCCCCCTCCCATCCTGGCCCCTCCTGATCACATGCCCTCCAGGGGGTTGCGCACAGAGGAAAGGGGCAACCCTGCCGCTGCTGCCACCCCCTTCACATTGCTCACGGTCCACACCATACGTGACCCACCCCCCTCCTCCCTTCCCCAGTCGTGTCCCCACTCACAGGCCTACCAGGTAGGAGGGCCGCACGGCGAAGAGGGCACGTGCGGTCCTTCATCCACGGGCCCACTCCCTCCAACCCCCCATTCGCAAATGAATGGGGGGAAGGGGCAGGGAGTTGGGGGGGGGGGCGCATCACCCACCAGGCGGCGTTGCCTGCACTGCCCTCTTGCTGCATGAACAGCGGTGGGAGGGGGGTGAGAGGGGGGGCATGAAGGGGCGTGGCGGGTCTGCACCCCATTGGGGTGTAAAGGAGGGGCCCCATTTGTGTATAAAAGGGGGCAGGGGCCAAACGCTGAGGGGGGAGGGTGTCACGGTTTGACATTGCTCGGACTACTCATCATCACTTTTACGAGGTCTCGGAGTTCAGGACGCTTACTATACGGTTTATGACTACGATAGTAAGCCTCAATTAGTCATGGACACTGACGCGTCGCCGGTACTTGGGTTTACCCGGTGTTTCAGGTATTAATAGAATGGACAATGACTCAGTACTAGTATAGTTGTACTAGGGTTTGGGATTCGAAGCTGCACTTTAAAGCCAGTGAGTAACTGTATATAAACTGTAGTGTCAAGACCAAGGCTCTTCAGCTTGGTCTTCTTGAATCATCACCATTCTCATCTTCTTCCAATCTTTCGATTGAAGCTTGCCCTTTGGGTACCCTAGTGTCTATAAACATTGACCTAGTGGCGGTGCAACTTAGCTAAGTTGCCAGTGTTATCACGATTCATCCATATTCACAAATGTCACGTCACAGAACTGTTCAAGTCGAACAAGCTTAGTGATAATGCTACATTAAGACCAAGCCTTCACCGTGGCGTCATCAGAAACTACTCGAGACCATTGTCAGAACTGTGACGACATCTGGTTCAAACAGAGGACTAGCTGACAACGTACCACACGATTCCACAAGAATACAGAATACAGTATAGCAAAACACAGGTACTGAAGGATACCACGCCAGGAGCCGGGAAGATAATCGATCGGGTCGCAGTTGAGTTTGTTTACGACCGATACGTTTGGGTTGAAGTTCGCTGGTTTCAACCAAGGACCGGGAAGGAGAGTGGGAAGGTTTTCGACCAGCCTTGGAAATCTAGGCTGCGACATCTATATCAACGAACTCACACAGGAAGAAGTACAAGAACTAACTACCGCAAATACAAGACCGTCGTCAACTACACCACCTCCATCGCCAAGCATTAAAAGCAGCAAGTCTCCTCACAACAGATCACCCTCTCCCTCTCTACAAGGAGAAAGTTTGGCAATCGCAACAGAAGCATTACGACTAGGGGCCATGACCACATTCACATCTCATGCTCAAACTCAGGCTGCTTCGGGGAGTCTATCCGTTCAACCAACTTATTCTCTCACTAACTCACCAGTGGCACCAACCATCACTGCATTTCGAGCACTCGTGGACCCTCCACAACAACAAGGACCACCAAACCCACCGGAGGAAACGGTGGGGAGGTGCAGGTGGCGGAGGAACAGGACCTCCGGAGGAAACGGTGGCGGAGGAGCAGGGCCACCGGGAGGACACCCACCAGGACCGATACAAGCAGCTCAAGCACCCATACCGGCGCCACACGACAAATTTTGCAGTAACCCACCTGTGGTATTTGCAGGAGATTGTGAAAAGGCCGAAGAATTCCTAATGCAATGGAGTTTATACGAAGGAATCAATTCCACCCATTCTATTATGCGCAACCCATACCAGAAAGCTATGTTGTTTCTCACCTATATTCAGGGAACCGTGGTAACCGAATGGGTAGGATCAATGGTAGCCTGGTTACGAGTACAAGTGGACATCAACGGACGCAATCCCTTCGACGATTGGTTGTGGTACAATACTCACACATCGTTTATGAGGCAATACGCAGATACCTTGAAGGAAGAAAAAGCGCAAACCAAGTTGCGTAAGGGCATCAAAATGGAAAAAGGAGATATCGATGCGTATGTGGCCAAATTTGAACAATTGGTCAGATACGCTGGCTACAACATAGATCAACCAATGGCCCTGGACCTATTTGCAAATGGGTTACCAGGTAAACTACACGAAACTATCTATCTCCACGATGGTCCCACCGACTATGAAGACTGGAAAAGGGCAGCCATCAAACGCCAAGGCCAGTACCTCCATATAAGAAATAAAATTGATCAATACAAGATACAACCTCGATCCTCACCACCAGCACAAACGAACTGGAGACAGTTCAGACGTCACCCAGATGCGATGGATATGTCGGCGGACCGAACCAGGGTTAAAGGACGATTGGCACACGCCAAAGATGTTTTGGCCCAACCAAGGCCTTACCTCAACAACTCTAGGCCCCCATTTAAACCCCGTGAAGGGTTCCTGCAGAGGAGGCAACCCCCAGACCTCAGAGAAGTAACATGTTATAATTGTCAAAAGAAAGGACACCTCAGTCGCAATTGTTCCCAGCCGCGTCAACCGCGCCAATCGCCAAGGCCATATAGCAACTCAAGAGGCCTAGAAGTAGTGGATGATCGCACCGAAGTCGGTGAAGATCTCCACATCGCTCAAATGGTAGCGGACAGCTGCACTACCGAAGAAAGAAAGAATGATTGGCTATGCGTGGCGGCTGGTGAAACCGAAGAATTCAAAGCCATGGCCCTGCAGGAGTTGATGGGAATAAGGATTTTGGGGACGCCTAAACCCGACGGCCTGGGTGAGGGCACTACGTTGCAATGCTGTATACATAACTCGCTTCCGTTCTATGCGAATTCCAGTATCAATCCGAACCAGCAGCAACAAGGCCGATATAAAAACGCTAGTAGATTCAGGAGCTACGGACAACTTTATCAATCATCGATTTGTAAAGCGAATGGGTTAGGAGTAACCCCCTTGTCGCAACCAAAACAACTGTTCAATATAGATGACACCCATAACAAAAAGGGATCAGTCACTCATTTCGTCGATCTACAAATATTGACAAAAGGAATTGTCAGAAAAATGCGATTTCTGATCACGGATATTGGAAAGGAGGATCTTCTTCTAGGATATCCATGGCTCAGCACTTTCGAACCAAAGTTCAGTTGGAAGCATGGCACTATTGATGAAAACGTATTACCAATCGTGATTAAATCATGCCATCCCAAGGTCAATGTCAACGTAGTAGCTTGCCTACTTTCGGATGTCGCAAAAGACAATATTTCGCAAAATTAGGGGAGCATAGCTCTATCAAAGGTGCCGCCACTGATCTCACCATAGCCACAGGACCAAAGGAAGGGATCCAAATACCGGAAGAATATAATGATTTCAAAAAGGTTTTTAGCGAAGAAGAATCCCACCGATTTCCCCCTTCACAGGAATGGGATCATGCTATCGAACTCAAAACCAACACTCCAGACCATATCGATTGTTCTATATACGAACTCTCACAATCGGAGGACAAACCATTACGTGATTTTATCACGGAACAACTCAACAAAGGGTACATCAGACCCTCTAAATCACAGTACGCCTCTCCGTTCTTTTTTGTCAAAAAGAAGGACGGAAAGCTACACCCAGTACAGGATTATCGGCGGATCAACGAATTCACAATCCGCAACAATTACCCGCTGCCATTGATTCAAACCCTCATCAAAGACCTTAGCTGTGCTCACATATACACTAAACTCGACGTACGGTGGGGATACAACAATATCCGCATCAAGGCGGGCGATGAACATAAAGCAGCGTTTAAAACGCCATATGGACTCTTCGAACCTACCGTAATGTTCTTCGGATTAACGAATTCACCCACCACATTCCAAACCATGATGAATCACATCTATCGGGACACGATTGTGAAGCATGACGCCAAGGGGACCACCATTCGGGTTTACATGGACGACATCGGTATCGCTACTCGAACAAATATTACTGATCATATCAATGCAGTGCGGGATGTACTAACGGTGGCTGCGAAGTACGACCTATTTTTCAAACCGGAGAAGTGCACCTTTCACTCGACATCTCTCGATTACCTGGGGGTAATCCTTGAAAAAGGGGTAACACGTATGGACCCTGTAAAAATCGCGGGCATTAAAAATTGGCCAACGCCAACTAAAGTTAAGGATGTACGATCTTTTTTGGGTTTGTGCAATTTTTATCGTCTATTCATCAAAGGATTTGCGTCAATTGCCAAACCACTGAACAATCTCACGAAGAAAACAACGGAATGGCAATGGGGCTCAACGGAACAACAAGCATTTGAAGTATTAAAGAGACGGGTTACAAGTGAACCTGTATTGGCACACCCGGTACTGAAGGATCAATTCGAGTTGGAAGTAGATGCATCAGGTTTCGCGGTGGGAGCGGTGTTACTCCAAAAGAAAACTGATGGCAAAAGACATCCTATAGGCTATTACTCCGCAACTGTTACGTGCGAGCTGCACGTGAGCCTGACTTAGGCTGCACAAAGGTAAACGCGGTGACTTAGCAAGATCTGGACTCTAGCTCGAAGGCAGAGTATCGTCTCAACGCTCGAAGGCGGAGTTGTCGATGATGAACCTTGTTTGTGTCGCGACCCCGAAGGATGAGAGAAAGAGAGAACACGACTTGGATAGAACGCGAGAAGTGTACAAGAAATCCAAGCTATCGACCACAACAGTCGATAGCTTCCTTATATAGTACCCTATTGCAGTCCGCCTTCGTCAGCGAGACCGCCACTACTACTACTACTACTCTCTGCTGTGTAATCGTCCACGTCTGCTTAGTTATCGTACAGTAATCGCCTCAGTCAGCACATCAGTAATCGTCCACGTATTGGTAAGTATTAGAGAGCGACTCGTCATCTCCCTTACCATGCTCAACCCGCTGTGTTTCTAGACTCTCTCCTGACGTCCCCTGAGTTATGGGTTAGGTCAGCTACATACTATGACCTGGGACGTTACATCACCCCCTTCACAAGGGTGAGCGCCCTCGCTCCACTACCCAATTGGGCACCGCCGTTAGTCCGACATCAGTCTCGTGCTCGTCCCGTATCCTCAGAATGGCGTGAGCCCTACCCAGTCGCTTCGCCGAGTGTCGCGAGCGGTCAACGTGGACGAAGATATCGTCCTGAGTTTCTTGATGGCCGCTCCAGCTCCTTGATGACTTCCTGGGACGCGCGGTAGCGCCTCACTTCGGCGGCAAGGGAGATATCTCCCAGCCTTGCAAGGGCTTCGTCTACCTGGCGCCGTCCCCGGAAGTCAGCGCAAAGGTATTGTAAATCTTCGCGGGAATACTCAGCTGCGGGCCCCATGTCTCGACATGGCTCGGCGTGGATGTCTCCTCGGTATATTGGCGAGGCCCTCCCCATCGTCCCAAAGACTTCTGGGTTGTCAAGCATCCTTACCCGCACATAGCGAGCGGGGATGCGACGTCCCTCGTGTTCGATTACCATGGGCACCCAGTTCATCCCGTTGTTGAGGACGAAGCCGCTGGGGGTAGGCGATAGGGACGGATAGGGCGCCTCGGCGCATCCGCTCGGCGCGTATGGATGGGTGAGGTATCGCGTGCTTCAGCGTAGGATGGTAACCCTCGCATGGCGTACCCTTCCTCCGCAGTCGGTCCGTAGACGACAGCAACAACCGGTGCTCGTTCTTCGTCATCCATGGTTTCTTCGGCAACGTCCGTGACATCTTCTTCGTTGTCGAATCGGGGGGGAATGCGCATGGGAGCGCAGTGACAGTAGTCTTGTGGGTTGTCGCATCTGGTGCAGATGATGTTGGCATCGTGGTATGAGCCGTCGGAGGACTCGTCGCTGTTATAGTGGTCGACGGCGGTAGTGGATGTGGCGGCGGTGGAGGACTGGAGGATACTTGCCGCATTAGCCTCTGTATCCTCATCCGTCTCTCCCTCGGCGTCATCTTCGTTACTTGGTCCAACCGCCATGAGGTCATCACCTCCTTCAACAACCCGTAGTCCTCCTCATCTGTCTCCACTCTTCCGCTTGCGGGTGTGGGGAATCGCGGCGAGCCTCGGCCAGGTCCCGCTCTCGTTGTTCTCGGTCTTGTTCTGCAACTGCTCGGACGTGTTCAATCGCGGAACAGAAGGGGTCGTCCACGTTGTTGTTGGAGTCGTACGTGGTGAGCTCATCGACGGGAGGGAAGTCAAGGTTGATGATGGTGAGTGGGACATGGCCATTGTAGTGGGGGTTGGTGTCTTTGCTCGTCTGGCCATCGCTGTTTTTATGTGAATTTCGGCGTTTGGATTAGCCCGCTTGAACTTCCTTATCTCTGCTTCCGCATGAACGTCGTCCCACGGGACCCACTGGTTGTCCGAGTCTGGATAACCCTTCCACTTGATAAGATATTGGAGTTTGCGCCCTCGTCCTTGTCTTCTCGAGTCTAGTACTCTTTCGACCTCGTATTCTTCCACGTCCTCTACCAATTCAGGTGGTGGGCGCTGATAGTTTGCGCCATGAATCAGCGTTTCTTTGTAAGGCGTGAGAAGATCTGTGTGAAACACATCATGGATGCTCCACTGCGTGGGAAGTTGAGTCGATAGTTGACGGGAGACATCACCTGAACAATCCGGAATGGTCCATGTCTCCTGGGCGCAAGCTTTGTGGTTGGCTGGTTGGTTCGCAGATGACGTCCTTCTAGCCACACTCTGTCTCCTATCTGATATTTGGGGGTGTCACGATGCTTGACCCATGACTGTTGCGCTCGGCGCATTTGATCTTGTGCTTGATTCCTTATCTCCTTCAATTGTTCTAGTCTGGCTGCGACCCGTGGTATGGGTGATACTTTATCTGTCCAATTAGTGTGTGGGTGATATCCCATCAGTAACCTAAATGGGGTTTCGCGTGTGGATTCGTTGATCCAATTATTATGCGCGAACTCAGCTAGTGCTAGATGGTCGGCCCAGTTATCTTGTCTCTCGTTGGCCCAGAGCCTGAGGTATTGCTCCAGCCATTGGTTGGTTCGTTCCGATTGTCCGTCCGTTCGTGGGTGATAGGCAGTCGAAATATTCTGTTGTATTCCCAGAATTCGACATAGTTCTCTTGTGAATTTGGACGCGAATCGGGGGTCTCGGTCGCTAATCAATTTTGTTGGTAGGCCAAACCGTGCGACCACATGTTTGGCGTATAGGGCCGCTGTCTCCTCGCCGGATATTTCCTCTTTGCACGGTATGAATATCGACGCTTTAGAGCAATCGTGGTCAGTGACTGTGAGTATAGAATCGTACTCCCTTGACTTTGGGAGTTTGGTGATGAAGTCGAGCGCCACTACCTCGAATGGTGTTGCTTCGGGTTTTGGGAATATTGGTTGTAGCGGTGCTTTTGTCTTTTGTGTGTTGACTTTGCATCGCTGACACTCCGCACATCCTCGTACATATTCGGCGATATCTTGTTTCATCGTAGGCCACCAGTAGTGGCGTTCCACCACCTGGGTCGTCCGATTTATTCCTGGGTGTCCGTGAATCGGGGGGTCATGATGTGCAGAGATCACTTCTCTAATATCTTCTGACGTCCCCGTAACGACTAGTCTTTGTCCTTGGTACCACCAGAGTCCGTCCGCTTTGGTTAGTTTGTGGGGATCAACCCACTTGCGTAACCTTTGCTCGTCCTGCTGTAGTTGGGTGTCCATTGCACGCACAAACAGTTTATCCGGTAACACTGTGACGTTTTCGTTGTCCTTCTCTCCTTGATCGTAATCGGTTCGCCGTGATAGTGCGTCGGCTCTTCCATTTGCAGTTCCCTTGACATGGTGTATTTCGAAGTTGTACTCTGCCAACTCTAGTACCTCTCTGGCGATTCGTCGGCTGATTTTCTGGGGATCTCGCCAGTAACGCAGGTTGAGATGGTCCGAGAATATGCGTACTTTGTGTGGAGATCCGGCTAGCAGGTGTCTCCAATTCCTCAACGCCTTTACGATAGCCAACAACTCCAGGTTGTAGATATCATAGTTTCGTTCGGCGGCGTTGAGTGTTGCTGAGTAGTACCCCACGGGGTGTCGTTTTCCATCTGATTTCTTTTGTAGTAGCACTGCTCCTACCGCGAATCCTGACGCGTCCACTTCTAGGTCGAATTGTTGTCTTTGATCCGCGTGTGCTAGTATGGGCTCTGTTGTTACTCGTTGTTTGAGTGTATCGAATGCTGCTTGGTGTCTTGTCGTCCATTGCCATGGTTCATCTTTGCGCGTGAGTTCATTCAATGGTTTGGCGATGTTTGCAAAGCCTCTGATGAATTGCCTGTAAAAGTTGCAGAAACCAAGGAAAGATCGTACGTCCTTGACTGATGTAGGAGATGTCCAGTCGCGAACACCCGAAATTTTGATGGGGTCCATGCGTGTTACCCCCTCTTCAAGGATTACCCCCAGGTAATTGATACTGGACGCGTTGAATACGCATTTTTCTGGTTTGAAGAAGAGGTCATGTTTTTGAGCGACTTCCAGGACATCGCACACCGCCTTTGTATGTTGTTCGAGTGTATTTTCCTGTCGTTTTGTGGCTATTGCGATGTCGTCCATGTAGACCCGAATGGTCGTTCCCTGGGGTTCGTGTTTTGCTATCGTTGGTTGGTATATTTTGTTCATGAAACTTTGGAACGTCGCTGGTGAGTTACACAGCCCAAAGTACATGACGGTTGGTTCAAAGAGTCCACGTCGTGTTTTGAACGCGGCTTTGTGTTCGTCTCCTTCCTTGATTTGTATATTGTTGTATCCTTGGCGAACGTCCAATTTGCTGAACATTTGCGCTCCTCCAAGGTCTCTGATAAGGTCGTCAATGAGTGGGAGTGGGTATTGATTTCGTATTGTCCACTTGTTGATTCGTCGATAGTCCTGTACGGGCCGTAGCTTTCCGTCCTTCTTTTTAATGAAGAAGAATGATGATGCGTACGGGGACTTGGAGGGACGGATGTATCCCTTTTCCACTTGTTCGTCGATAAAATCGTCCAGTGCTGCGTCTTCAGCTCTTGTCATTGGATAGACTTTGCAGTCTATTACGTCGGGTACTCCTTTCTTGAACTCGATTGCGTGATCGCAGCTTCTTTTTGGAGGAAACCGCTTTGATTCTTCTTCGCTGAATACCTTTTTAAAGTGTTGGTATTCTGCTGGTATCTTGACCTCCGCGGTGTATTGTTTGGCGTCCACCGCAAGTTCTACTGCTGATCTTCGTCCATATACTTGTTCTTTTAGGGTTGTCACGATTTGTTCTTTTGCTTCTGTCGTGAATGTTCGTGACACCCTTTCGTCCTCTTTTTCTTCTGTTAGCAGTTTTGCTAACACTGCTTTTCTGTCGTTTGGGTTAATTGATCGTAGCACTATAGGAAGTTGTTTCTCATCTATAGTGGCATGGCGCCAGCTGAACCTTGGTTCATAGGTGGCGAGCCATGGATATCCAGCAATATGTCCTCTTTTCCGATATCGGTGATGAGGAATCTCATCTCTCTTCTTGTTTTTCCTGTTTCCACATTGAGCGTGAGGTAGTGTGTGATCTGCCCCGCTTTATTAGTGGTATCGTCGATGTTATAGATGTTTTTGGGCTTATCTAATGCCCGTTGTCCCAACCCCATCCGCTTGACGAATTGTGGGTGGATAAAATTGTCAGTGGCTCCAGAGTCCACCAACGCTTTGATGTCGGCCATATTGTAACTTGCACGAATGGATACTGGTACTCGCATAGATCGATAGCGCATAATGTACACAGAGTTACAACGTATTGCCCTTACCCAGGCCGCTGGGTTCAGGCGTTTCCAAAATCCTGTCCCATCAGTTGTTGTAGGACCAGGTCTTTCACCTCTTCATCATCTCCTGCTACTCCTCGTAACCATTCCGCTGCCTTTTCCTCTTTGGTTGGCGCGGTTTCGGTGGTTCTTGTCTGTGCATCACGACGCCTCCTAGGTTGTCTGCAGTCGCGGCTGATGTGTCCCATTTTCTGGCAGTTGTAACACTGCGTCTGGCTGTGATCCCTCTTGAACTGTCTTTGAATGAATCCCCCTCGTGGTGGGAATGGTGGTTGCGGGGGTCTAGTATTCCTGGGATGATTGTTTATGATTTCTTCGGCTCCGGCCAATCGTCCTCGTACACGATCTGCGGATGTGTCCATTCGGTCGTCATTCTGTAGTGGGGCTAGCAACTTAGCTAGTGCTCCTCCTGTGGTTCGTCCTGGTTTGAAAGCGTCTAGGTTTCCCCTGACCGTCTGCATGTGGATCCATTTTTGCTGCCTTTTTAGAGCAGATTCTCTCCATTCTTCATAGTTCCGGGGGTCGTCGTGTTGGTACATTGTTTCATAGAGGGCGCGCGGTAGTCCTCTTGTGAAGTATTTGAGCGTTTGTTCTGCGTTTATATTGTATCCCGCATGTCGAACAAGCTGTTCGAATTGGGCGATGTAGTCGTCTATTTTTCCATCCTTCATGTGGATACCGGCGTCGAGTTGAGCTTGCACTCGTTCCTTGCTGAGGACGTCCCCGAATTGCCGTTGGAAGGCGTTTAGCAGGCTTTCCCACAGCCTGTTGTCGAATTGATTGGTTCCTGTTGCGACTTCGTTAACGAGCCACCTGCTCGCGGACATTACCCATTGGTTGACCGCGTTTCCTTGGATGTACGTGAGGAACAACATCGCCTTTTGGTACTTGTTTATCATTGCCGAATGGTTGGCGTTAACTCCTGCGTATACTTCCCATTGAAGTATAAAGGACTCAGCTTGTCCCCTATTTCCTGTAAACGTCGGTGGTGGGTTACCGATGAATTTGTCGTTTCCCCCTTGTGGTGCTTGTATTCCTCCAGGTGGTCCTCCTCCTGGTGGTCCTCCTCCTGGTGGTCCTCCTCCTGGTGGTCCTCTTCCTGGTGGTCCTCCTCCTGGTGGTCCTCCTCCTCCGCCTGGTGGTCCATTATCTCGTGGTCGTAAGGGCGGGAATGGCCTGTTTTCGGGTGATGGTACCCTGTTGCGATTGAGTCGAAACTCATAGAACATTTCTGTTCCTTCAGGGATACTGGGTGCGTCAGGGACGTCTGGACCCATTGCTCGGTTAGCGGCCTCCATGTCTTCTGGTTGTAGTTGTTGGACGTGACCCGTTTGTTCGTTAATAACGAGTCGGGGTGGTGATACTTCTGTTTGAGTAGTCATGTAACTGTATGGCATCCCTCTGATTGGTTCGGGGATGTGCAACTCAGCTGTTCGCTCGGCTAATGCTTCTACCTCTGGTGATTGTACCGCGATTTCTTCTGGTTCTAATACTTCGCTTCGTGGGGTTGGTGATCGTTCGCTAGTGTGGCTCGATGGTGCCACGGTTTCTGTTCGCAATTGGAATTCGGCCCTTGGTGGTTCCGAATCGAGGTTGTCTTCTTGGCCGTCTATGGGCCCTTGTTGGTTGATTGGTCGTGCGTTGACTAGTGGTACGTTGATGTTTAAATCGTCGGCTGCTGGTCACGTCGCTTCGAAATAGTTGTTCGTGTTGCTCCACCTGAGCTCGACCCAGCAACAGCGTTCCCTGTTGAATACTACGGGATGAAATCGCTGTGCAGTAGATGCTTCGGCGTAATATCCTGTGTTGTTTTCTTCGGATCTTCTGGTGTCTGGTACGTGTCGCCACCGTACTCGTCCTATAAGGTAACGAGTAGGTGCGTCTCGTTCTCTTGAGTTGATTCGATAGGGCACGAAGTCCCAACCGTCTTTGGTATTGATAGTTGCCACGGTGTTTGATTTGAGAGAGCTTGGATTTAATGTTATGTGCGAGCTGCACGTGAGCCTGACTTAGGCTGCACAAAGGTAAACACGGTGACTTAGCAAGATCTGGACTCTAGCTCGAAGGCAGAGTATCGTCTCAACGCTCGAAGGCAGAGTTGTCGATGATGAACCTTGTTCGTGTCGCGACCCCGAAGGATGAGAGAAAGAGAGAACACGACTTGGATAGAACGTGAGAAGTGTACAAGAAATCCAAGCTATCGACCACAACAGTCGATAGCTTCCTTATATAGTACCCTACTGCAGTCCGCCTTCGTCAGCGAGACCGCCACTACTACTACTACTACTCTCTGCTGTGTAATCGTCCACGTCTGCTCAGTAATTGTACAGTAATCGCCTCAGTCAGCACATCAGTAATCGTCCATGTATTGGTAAGTATTAGAGAGCGACTCGTCATCTCCCTTACCATGCTCAACCCGCTGTGTTTCTAGACTCTCTCTCGACGTCCCCTGAGTTATGGGTTAGGTCAGCTACATACTATGACCTGGGACGTTACATGTCTTCATTCCTCTACCATCCTTGCTGTAATGCTCAAGTTGAGCGCTAGCTTGACTTAAGCTATGAACGCGGTGACAAGTAGTCATGGGACTTAGCAAAAGTACCAATGCACACAGGCGTGGCCTGATGAGGACACCTGTAAGTGCCTCCCTAAGGGGTTCAGAGAGTATTGGGTATGGATCACACCGGGGTCAAAGTGTTGGAACCCAGAGTTGATTGAAGAGTAACAAAGGTGTCAAGCTACCAACCACATCAGTCAGTAGCCCCCCTCATAAAGACTACAAGGTGCATGCCTTCATCAGCAACTACACCACTACTACTACTGGTAATCATCCACTACTTGTATCAGTAATCCTACAGCAGTCCTTGGTAATGTGATGCTGATTCTTAGTAAGTATTTGGGAGTGACTCGTCACCCTGCTTATCAGCCCTCTTACCGGCCAGCTTGTTACACTTGCCCTCCTCCCTCACTCCCTCACTGATCCAACCTCTTTGGTTGAACTGTGCAACAAGTACCTAACTCACAAAGAGTACACAACTAGCATTAGTGGAGCCAAAAGCAGCTTTTAAGAAGATCTATCTCCCACAAATATGTTCATGTTTTAGCTATTTATTTGATAATCAAAAATGGCCATTGGGCACACCTCAAAAAGACATCCAGTCTCATTAACTTAGATCAATAACTCATTTTATTACCAAACTATGTACATGTTCTTTTCTAAGTTAATCTACTGTGCCCCCCCTCCTGATCCCATTCGCACACCACCCCGCTCACCCACACCCACCCTCACTCGCCCACTCTCACCCACCCTCGCTCGCCCACCGCTCGCTCACCCACCCTCGCCCGCTCACCTGCCCGTGTCACCGCCCCCCCTCCCCCTGGCTCTCCTCGCCTGCCCGGTTGCACACCAGACCGCGCTTGCTCCCACACACCCTCCTGACGCGCATGCGGGTCCCCCTCTCCGGCTTCGTGCGCAAGAGGTGGGGAGTGGCACTTCCCGAGTGAAGGAGAGGGGGAGGGGGCGTAAACCGGCTGGTGGTGCGTGTAAAACCCCCCGGGGGAGGGGGGGTTGGGGGGTTGCACCGCCGTGGGGCGTGAACAGGAATGGACGGGTGCTCCCCTTGTGCACCCGCCCTCCCCTCCACCCCGTTCGCGCCTAAATGAGGGAGGGCGGGTGCCCTGTCCTGCACGAAACGTTCGCGTACCCTATTTAGTTGTTGGCGTGTGAGTGGAGGCGGCGGACAAAGGGGCGGTGGGGGCGTACCTTACCCGCGCCATCTTGCGCGTGGTGGGGGCGTAAAGAGGGGAGGGGGAACCCTCACTACACGCCCCTCCCCTTCCCATTTGCGCGTGGACGTGGTGGGTGCAAGAGGGGGCTATCCCCGCCCGTCCGCGTCCAGTGTGCGCGTGTCCTGTTCGCGCGTAGTCAAAGGAGGAGGGGGGTTAGTAGGGTGGGCATACCTTTCTGGCATTGTTCTGCGTTCCAGTGGCGGCGGGGGCACAAAGAGGGGGCGCGACGGGCGGTGCAAATGGGGCAGGGGTGGGCAAATGGGGTGGCGCCACAAAAGGGAGGGGGAATAAATGAACGCTTCACGCGTTGTTTGCCCTTGTTTGTCATGTATATACAGCGTGCAAATAGAAGAAATAAAAAAATAAAAAATAAAGTTCAAAATCGGAGACCAAATTCAAGTCCAAATCTAGGTCATGTGACGTGTTAGGGACGGGGGAGAGCTGGGCCAGCTACTCCGAGTCGGGTTGACCCGAATTTGACTCAGAGCGGACTCCCTCGGACCGGTACTGACTGGTACCAGACCGACCCCGGGCCGACTTTCCTTTTCTACTGAGTGTGACATGTGACACCCTTGTTGGGCCACACTGCTGTACTCCCATGGCACTCCCAGGCGTCTTCGAGGTATTTTGTCCGACCACCCAGAACTAGCGGTTTGCTGGCTCGACTTTAAAGCCTGAAAGAAAACCTGGAAGGCTGGACCTTGCCTAGAACGGACGTCTCATGTTGGTCCACTGGCCTAATTGACGTGGCTTACTACTCCCCTGCCAGCGGCTCATGATCCTGTCAGCCGCACCGCAGATGTACGTCATCTTACCGCACATACTTGTGTCTGACCGTGACTCGTACAGCGATTATGAATTATATGCCAATTGCCAGTGCGCCCTCCAGAATCTAATCTTAGTGCCTCTCTACATCGCATGGCCGATACTCACCACTAAGTCTTTCATGTAGCAGGATTGCAGAGCGATCTCCGTTCGTCGGAACGGCTAAGGACCAAAATATGTCGCTCCGCGGGCACTCAGATGGCTCCATATGTAGTCTGCTTTCTCGTTACACCGCTCGTGATATCAACGCTGGCTCAGGCAAAGGATCAGGTTCCAGCCGCTCTCTACTTGTCCATGTTTCCGTGGATAGTAGAAACGTAAAGCCTAATGTTATCCATGTAATACTACTGGCTCTGAATGTCTAATTGCGGCAATCGTTACTGTGGTAGTCTCATGAGTCTATCATATCCTTCCGGCAGATGTTCACTAGGCAAATGACAGTGCGCCACACCACTGTATTTTTTGATGCCGTTGATTCAGAGCCATAGAATCCCGCGGCGTGAACCCGTACCAATCCGAGCTTGGAGAAGAACTCAAATGCTTATCGCCTCCTGGTGACAGTAGGAGGCGGGTGACCTCACGAATACTTCCTAACTCACGATGGCGGCCTGGAAATGTGAACGCACAAGTAAATGTTGGCCATCACTTCCCTATAAATTCTCACCGCCGTCGCTCATTTTCTCAACTCCAGCCTTTTTACCTCTCTAAATTCTCCCAGTCAAATTCCCACTGGCAAGATGTACCTATCTGCTACGCTCGTCTTCGCCGCCGTCTCCTATTGTGTTGGGGCAACGCCTATATCATATTCTGGAGCTGCTATACCCCTCACAAAGCGCATGCAAGTACACGATGCCAACGGTGTTGTTGATGTTGCAAGGCTTCGCCGTAACGCCCTTTTCAATATCGTGTTCGTATGATCTGCTATTTATTTAGTTTTCAAATCATTCGCGACCATTTTCATACATCGCATCGCCTCTAATAATCGTTGTGTTTTTAGAAACATTCAACAAGGCTTCCAGGCCTACGAACAGAACACTGGAACTTGCCACCCCTATGCTCCAAAAGTGAAACTTCCGGACAAGCGCAGCCTTGGAATTGAGCCACTCCACAGTCACGACGATAGCTACTGGTATGGCTCTATATCCGTCGGTACACCTGCCCAGACTTTCACGGGTGAGTCGTCACGTCCCACTCATTCAAGTTGTACCGTCTGAAGCAAATGCACAGTGGACGTCGTCACGGGGAGCAGTGACCTGTATCTTTCTAGCTCTGCTTGTGACAAGTCTTGCAATGAACATGATACGTATGATGCCTCGGCAAGCGGCACTGCACACAATCTCGGGAGGCGATTTTACCTCGAATACGGTCCCTCCGCCGTCAATGGAACGCTATATACTGATGACGTCACGATTGCGGGCTATACGGTTGGATTTGTACACTTCGTACACGTTATTGCCAACTGAACAGTTCCTTCCATAGGCAAAGCAACAGACACTCGGCGCTGCTCATCATATCAATGGCGAATTCAACGGTAACAGGTTCCTTCCAGACGGTCTTCTTGGTTTGGCATTCCCGAGCCTGTCGTCATTCGGTGATTCTCCGAGTCTGCTCAAGACCCTTGTCGATCAGGGTACTTTGCCTACCAATTCCTTTGGGCTGTACCTCAGCAAGGATTACTCAGAGCTGTACCTTTCTGGAACTAATAACAAACTTTACAAAGGCGACTTCACTTATGTCCCAGTAACGCACGAGGTACGGATGTGCGAATGTCCCTTGAGTCGGTCTCAATATTCACACATTTCAGGGTTTCTGGCAAACCACGATCACCGCTTGGTATATCGGCGATGCGAAATTGAGTGCTCCCACTGCCGATATGGTCATCGACAGTGGCACTACTATGATCCTCGGTCCCAGAATAGCTGTGCAGGCCCTATACCATAAAATTCCCGGTTCTGTTCCCCTGAATTCCGGATCCTACAGCAGTACGTGAATAGGACAGCTTTTCTGTCAAAGACAAAACAATTGATTTACCCTTTGCCAGTTCCCTGTTCATTCAATTCCAGCGTCTCATTCCAATTTGGTACTACCAACTTCACCGTTGAGCCTGCAACTTTTAAACTCGGTACCGTGTCTGAGGGCTCATCCGACTGCGTAGCCGGTATTGCGGTAAGCGACGACTTGGGTAAGCCTTAAGCTTCATTGCGCTTCTGTTGCTCATCAACGATAGAATTCTGGGTTTTTGGGGACGTTTTCCTACAAAACGTATACACGGAGTTTGACTTTGAAAAAAAAAGGATCGGCTTTGCTACCCCTGCTTAATTCCTCCAATTGTCACGATCCCACAAGCAACTTAGGTTGCGTATATATGCAATCCCTGTGCAGCTTTTTTTGCAATGAATGATCATTCCCTCATGCGGTGGTCTGAGTGAGATTTGGCATGAATCACGATCTTTCGAGCGCTTCGAGCACCTGCTAGAGACTTCCTTTGGTGCGGCAATTGACACGAGAGAACCCCCGAATCTGGAGACTCTCTCATACACGATCAGGCCCTTGTGTACCAACAACCACCGGGTTAGTGCTGGAGTCGAAGCATCATCCAGAGTTCTTTTTTTTTCTGTTTATATTTCAGGTTACAAGTCGGAGATCGGGAAAAAACCCCACTGCAAATTAGCCCGAATTATTGCCAATTAAGTCTAATTAGCACAGAAGTGCCCATTTTCTGTTTTAAGTATTCCCCCTGATAATTAGTGTTAATTGTTGATAATTGATGCTAGGGAATATCAAACAAATGGAAAAGAATTGTCTAAAATGAAGAAATATCATAAAACCATATATTTGCAGTACAGATTACAATTTACAGCTCTTTGCTACGGTAAGTCCAATTATCAGGACATCTGTGTAGTCACAGTACGCTGGAGATGGCTATACTGATATTGCGACACGACTGACAATGGTAGTCTGAAACGGAACTTGTAGCACTCTCTTGTATATATAGTAGCATCTGTATCTAATAAATGTATACACATATTGGTCTTACCAAAAGAAAGCAAGTACTGTTGAGAACTTGCACTGATTCAGGTGAATCCGGGCCACCACATAGATTTTTGGTCTATGTTTCTCCGAACTTCTTAATATTTGTCATAAAATTTCCTTTTTTTTTTTGGGGGGGGGGGGGAGCGAACCAAAATCCCTTAAAAAAAATTTGGCGACCCTGTGCAATTTTTAAACTTTTTGACCCCCCTTGATGGGGTGTTGGCTTCATAGAACCTCGATAAATGGAGGATTCCTGCAGTCGCTTCGCGACACCCCTCAAAAATCCCCACTTGGAACGGCTGGTTACGAGTCTATACTGTCTATTCGAACCCAATCAATTGAATCCACGTCTCTCGTGGGAATTATCGGCTTAAAGCATCCATGCCCTGATCCGTTCCCCGATCATACAGCACCTTAGAAGGCTGATGTTGCGTCCGTGGTGAAATCCCGGATTGTAGTGTTGGTGTAGTGACCCAGGCTTGGACCCGCGGATGTCGTTGCAGTCTTGGTTGCAATAATATTGCGTCCTACTGTAGTAAGTCATCATTGACAATGTGACCGCAGAAGTAAAACGCTGGTGGAAGTTGGGAGGTAAACGCTGCTTTTAACAAAAATTACGTCGCTATGCTGCTGATAGTGGATGATATTTATTCATTTTTGTTTGCAAGCGAAGAGGATCTTTCAATTTCGAGAATTTATGGTAATTCGATGCCAGTGGCCCGGCTGTGGGTCTGCGAAATGTTGGCGCGCTATAGGGCTAGTGGCTATGGAGCCATAAACCATATCGTAAACAGTCCAGAAGGTCCTACGCCTGAGGAAACGTTAGTGTACTCGTATTTCCCCTTCAATCGTTTGTGGTGTATCAACGCCACCGAGTCATTGAAACGAAGGTAAGATGGATGGATCTTCGGCGGTCCGACTGGGCGTTTCTGGAACTTGAACACATACATCACCTCATCACGGATGACTCTCTTCCTCGAAAATTCCAATGAATTAACGAGCTGACCGTCCTATAAATGCTTCTTATCCGACTGGCGCTTCTTCAGAACTGGGGCCTGGGGTGATCTCGCCTTTTTCTCGCACCGAGATCCCAGATCACCGCTCGAGAGTGGCCACGCACAATTACCTCTTCGTCGGCACCATCCCGGGAAGGATAATCGCCTTCGCAAGAACACGAAGTAGTATAGGTGTAGTATGATTAGACAAGGTTAGATTGTCGGAAGTGTGACTGACGCCATTCAATGCGAGCAAGGATGCGAGACACACAATTTTTGGCTTCGGGGGCGTCTCATATCGTCGAATTGTATGTCTGGGTAGGAGGCTGAGCGAATCCTAGAAGCGTTGCCAGCTATCGTGCGCCTGCGGTCCTACCTGGTAACCTGGGTTAAGTACCAATCGAGCGCCATTGCCTTACTACCCACCTACTACCCAAGCACCTCCTTTCCAGAGACAGAACGCTGGCAAATGCCTTCCACAACGTTTCAAGTTCAACCGATCCTAGATGCAGCTCTCGTTGACTACAGCAAGCAGGTTGGGATAGACCTAATTACACACCCACTTGCAGACAATCTACGGTCTTGTACTTCTCCCGATGACGTCCTTAAGGTACTCGAAGACAAGGCCAAAGAATTCAAAGATTTTCGAGACGGAAATCGCAAGTTGATCAACTGGCTCAGCCCGGTAGTCCACGTCGTCCATAACCTATGTGCTGTTCTTGGCGCATCAATTACCTTGGTAAACTGAAATATTCTCATTTTTCACATTCCCTTTCTCACCAATTCTTTTACTAGATTCCGTTCAAACCAGCAAATGCGATCTTTTCTGGCGTAGATGTTCTCATAACAGTATGTGATCTATCACCTTCTTACATCACGTCATAATCCCCTCGTGCTGTAGGCGGCCAGTCTCGTCGGTTCGAGCTATGATGCGCTCGTTGACTTGTTTGAATGCCTCGGAAATTTCCTCAAGCGCCTTCGAATCTACTCTGATATCCCCTTGATTCCTTCGATGGCAGAGATAAGCGCCAAGATAATGGTCGAGTTGCTTTCCGTCCTTGCTCTCGCTACCAAACAGATTAAGCAGGGTAGACTCAGTAGGTGTATACATCTCTTTGATATACGAGGGCTCAATTTTGGGCAGAGAAATTCGCAAAGAAGCTGCTTGGAGAGGGCGAGATTGAGGCCGTCCTACACAGGCTGGACCGTCTCACCCAGGAGGAAGGTCGGATGACTATAGTCCAGACGCTCGAAGTGGTTCACGGACTTGTCAATAACGTCAAGGTAGTCATGAATGGTACGGAACGCAAAGCTCCTCAACATGCGATAGTCGTCTAACCGAGGTGTTGCCTTGGTGTTGCCCCTTCAGATGGAAGAGCATCAGTGGACGGCGTCTGGAAGGTTTTGGGTGGGTCTTGACTGTGTTCCGGGAATCGGCTCGTACAAGCTGACAAGGGTGTAGATATGATGCAACAGATTTCAAACGATATAAACAAGATGAAGCGTTCGTACTTAACCAATTCTACGATACGCCGATACCGTGGCGCTAAAACCAGACGCAGGCGATCGCTTGCAAAAGGAGTCTCGAAGTTGGCTCTTCCCTCCGGATCCATCACCAAACTACAACCTTGCTTGTGAAATCCGTCAAGATGGAACCGCCAAGTGGTTCTGCGGGGGAAGCGTATTCACTGAGTGGAACGCGAAGGGTTCCCTTTTGTGGATTCATGGAAAACGTGCGTTTTCCATGTTGGCCTTGCGAAACTTTAACTCATTTCCCCCACTGTAGCGGGTTCTGGGAAAACTGTTCTGATGTACGTGAAGTTTCATTACCCTCGGTTGTGGATATTCACGCCGTCTCCTAGGTCTGCAATCGTCCAAGAAATCGACAGGATGCGCAAGGCTGGACTGGCTTTGATGGCCTACTTTTTCTTCGACTTCAAGGATACTCAGAAGCAACATCGACGTGGTCTCCTTTCCTCCCTTCTTCTCCAGCTTAGCGCCCGGTCTGATCCTTGCCATCACATATTCTCTCGATTTTATTTGGATCACGATGAAGGAATACAGCAACCTTCCGACAAGGCGCTCTTACAATGTCTGACAGACATGCTCAAGGTCTCAGAGCTGCCTGCGACATACATCATTATAGATGCTCTAGACGAGTCACCTAACACCTCCGGAACTCCCGCCGCTCGGGAAAATGTGCTTGAATATTTGGAGCATCTTGTCGGTTTGCAAATTCCAAATGTACATATATGTATCTCAAGTCGACCGGAGAGCGACATTCAGTTTACTCTCGAACCCTTGGCAATGTTCCGTGTTTCGCTTCACGAAGAGAGCGGACAAATGGCAGATATCTCGGAATACATCAAATCATTCGTGCACTCTGATCGGAATATGCGAAGATGGACGGCCGAAAATCGGCAGCTGGTTATCGATACACTGTCAGAGAAAGCCGACGGCATGTAAGCGTTCCCTTCAAGGTCGGCTTCTCTGGGAACTTGTTACTCAATAAATGTTCCAGGTTCAGATGGGTTTTCTGCATGCTCGACATCTTGCGTCGATGCTTCCCCTCAAGTATCCATAGCACTTTGGACCACTTGCCAGAGACTTTGGATGAAACGTACGAACACACGCTACGTAGGATCGACAAAGCAAAGCGACAGTTTGCACACCGAATTTTCCAATCCCTCGCGGTGTCTGTTAGACCACTTCGCATTGAAGAGCTCGCAGAGATTCTGGCAGTCCGGTTTGACACAGGAGGACTCCCAAAGTTCAACGCAGGCTGGCGACTAGGCGATGCGGAAGAGGTACTTTCTGCATGTTCCAGCCTCATCACTGTCATCAATGTGGACGGGTCTCGGATCGTTCAATTTGCCCACTTTTCCGTCAAGGAATTCCTGACCTCAAATCGCCTCGTCATGACCGCGAGCGAGGATCTCTCTCTCTATCAAATCGTCCCACATTTGGCACACGCTACTCTCGCGCAAGTTTGCCTCAGTATTCTGCTTCAATTCGACGACCGCATCGACAAAGAGACCATTAGGAATTTTCCACTTGCCGATTACGCTGCACGACACTGGTTCGAACACTGTCGGTTCGAGAATGTGTCACTGGCGATCCAGGATGCCGCGGAACATCTGTTTGATCGAGAGAGGCCACACTTCTCCGCATGGGTATGGATATACGACATTGACGACCCTTGGGGGAACCCAATGCCTACAAAGCACCCAAAGCGACCAGAGGCGACCCCTTTATATTACGCCATACTTTCTCGCCTCCGATGGCTCGTAGAACGCCTGACTGTGACCTACCCAGCGGATATTGGTGCCAGGGGAGGGTTCCACGGTTCTTCATGGGTCGCGGCATTCGACATTGGCGACATAGACTTTGCGCTGTCCCTTCTTCGTCTTGGCGCTCGTGCAAATGTCCTGGATGGTGCGGGGCACAATCCGCTACACAACGAATCACACGGCGGACGCATTGACCATGTGCGGCTGTTACTCGCGCACGTAAATGTCGATATTCCATCACTTTGTCACGAAACTCCGTTGGTTATGGCCTCCTATGTCGGACAGATGGAGATGTCACGGCTACTAGTCCAGGAAGGGGCGAATGTGAACTCTCGAACCGTGAAGGGTTGGTCCCCACTGACTATCGCATCGGAAAACGGTCATTTTGGGCTCGTTCGGTTCTTACTTGACAACGGTGCGGACGTAGATTGCCCAAAGAACAACGGGCGAACTGCTTTGCATTCAGCAGCAGAACGTGGCCATCTTGACATCTTGAAGCTCCTTCTCGAGAGTGGTGCGGATTCCAACATACGTGACGCCTACGGGAAAACAGCCTTGGACCTGGCATCCGACAATGGGAAACTCGAGGTCGCAAACTTTCTTTCCGAACACTGGCATATTTCAATGTCTCTGGAAGCTGTGGTGCGGCCTTCCACGACAACCCTCCATACTCTAAATCCCCCCAATACCATAGAGCCGCGACAAAAAGGTGGAGAAACGGTGAAACCCTCCGACTCGGACGAGCAGCCCTCGCTGTACAGTGCATCAGGAAATGGACAGCTTGACATCGTACGGTCATTACTTGACCGAGGTTCGGATGTCAATGAAACGAACTACGGTCGCGCAACTGCATTACATGCGGCATCGATGAAGGGAAAAGTCGAGGTGGCAAAATTGTTGATTCAGCGCGGTGCACACGTGAACGCGCGAAGCAAATCCGGCCTGACCCCGCTCCATAGGGCGTCAGAATTTGGATCTCTGGAGGTTACGCGACTATTACTTGACCATGGCGCTGACGTGAATGCAAAAACAAGGACCCAGTGGACCGCGTTGCACGTAGCATCATCGGTCGCGCATCTCCATATTGTCTCGATCCTAGTAGAGCGTTGTGCAGATATGAACGCTCGAACGAGATTGGGCTGACCCCAAGACAATTGGCGACCGGCATATGGATGCCACAGGGTCGCAGAGTTCTTGTCAGACGTGGTTCGTACATCTGAGACGTAGGCATTAGAGGACGCGGGTCAGTGTTGCTTCAACTTGAAATCCTACCCTGCCCTATCACTGAGTCGGAATTTGATGCAGTTATGAGAATTCCCAGCCTGAAGCCAGTTGAACTGGGATAACGGCGCCACATGACGGACATTTAGTAGTCTTTGACTGCAGTCGCGCAGGCGCAGAACCATCGTCACAGAAACAAGCTGCATCCCAGCTTTCCTCTTTTGATAAGGGACCTGGGCGGCTGGGCCTACCTACATACACACGCATTTTCGTATACGCAGTTACAACCCCCCAATACCCACGAATCCGTTGTGAATGGCTACAACCGACCAGTTTTTGTCTTTGTTATATGTCCCGGGATACAAACCAATCAAAACACGGTTGAAGCTTGCGCGTCGGTAACAGCAATGCTGATTCAAGCCAAGAATAACAAAAACTTCAAGTATCAAGGCGACAAACCTCTTTTCGGCTGTATGGATCCTTTCCATGTTGGCCTCTTCTCTGAGGACGATAGATCGTTATCGGTGATCCGAATGGCGTTTACACTTGGGTCTGACCAACCTGGAGTGACATTTCCGGCTGTGAAAGGTGACGTTGACACATTTACAGCATATGACATTTGGTGTGCCGGACTGTTGCCAGACACGTTTCGGGACATCGGGAGCGATCTGGAGTGGCACAAGTTACCCTTTCTTCGTTCTCTGTAGCCACACGACGGTTTCGGCGTGAAAGATGCCGAGTGTCGGATCAGAATGAAGCAGTGGAACAGGAGAGAGGAACGCGGAGGATGGTACCAGTCTCGATGCCGGTTGAAACACAGGGCTACATTCACGATGCGAAGAACTTTTCAAGTGATGCGCCGCCGATGGTCCAAGGGAGCCAGGTGTTAGCATTAGGCGGTCAAGCGAGTAGGTAGTTGTCGTTGCGAAATGCATCGTCGCGTCGCAGTACAGTATCACGATAGTTGTATGATAGTACTTAAGCTTGGATATGAAGTACTTAGGATCGCGCACGCACCCGAAGCGTAGCATTGTCAGAAGGTTAAAGGTTGGGTACCCGCTGGAGGGGCCTACAGGAGAGAAAATCGCCCGGGACGCTTCCCAGGATGTATGTGCAGCCTGGGCATCCATATATGTTGCCACAAGATCGTAGCATAATAAAACACCATCTCATCCGTGGCGTTAATGCGAAAAGGCAGGCGTGGTCACGTTAGTACAGCGATACATTGTGCCTGATTGAAACTTAATCAAGTTTAGTAAGAGCTGCCGTACCAGGGACTACGCGATCAAGTCGACAGTAATATGGCACTGGCAGCCCATGAGTAGGAGGGCAAAGAGTGAACAGATGTGAGCAGAAAAAAAGATGAGATCGAAGATGAGATTGTCGGAAGTCGGGAAACAGTGTGAAGGAAAACATACGAAAAATTCAGATCCCGACTGAACTGTGGCTGAAGCCGAAAATAAAAGGAAGCGACCGGGAAGTGGTCGAAGGAAACAAGAGGGGACAGACAAACAAGCTTGAACGTATGCGTGTCGCGACGGAAAGGAAAGGAAATAGCGATCGTGAAAAGAGGAAAGTGCAAAGCATTCAAGTTGTGGAAAGTTCAAAGACAACAAATAATGCCCGTTGAACACGAGAAAAATCGGTGGTATGTAATTGTGACGTAACTCGCACGCCCAGTTCTCAATAACAACCCAATCCTTACTTAATCGAGCGACCGAAAGAAAATCCAGCAGGTAATGCAAGAGGTAACGAGCAGCCAGGGAATATATTAACACGGAACACTATATATCAGAGGAACCTCCTTCGGGGGGGTATCGCAGCAGTTTGATACACTATAACAAGCAAGAAACGCGTACGCACAGAAAAATCAAAATGACAAGAAAGAAAAAGCGTCCAATCTGCAAGGCAGCCAGCGAGACCATAGTATGGTGGGAAAAACTAACTAAGCACTGACCGAAAACCCCCGCACGCCGCCATCGCTACGACTCCTTCACAGCCCTTTCGGCGGCGATGCGACTATCTCGTCCGAGCCGGTTTATCGATATTGTCTTCGGGCGAGTCGCTCTGACCGTGCGACTGCGAGCCTGTGTACGGCGTAAGCCGTATATCGTCATCATAGCTCATGCGCGCAACAGGTAACGCATATGCACCGCGCGTGACTTGCCATCAGCAGGGCTATAGCCGGCGAGGCCAAAAGCCTGCCCATATTCCGGTTCCGCGGTTTCAGGTGCGGTTCTGCCGGTGAGACGCCTGCCGAAATAGGACAGTTCGGACCAGATCTCGACGGCAAAGTCCCCTACGCGAAAGAAAGAAGTCATGCACGTTGCAACCATGCCAGAAGAGCGTGGACGTACAAAAGTTGATCGAGTCCCAAAGTGGGCGCCAGATGCTGGTGTGCGGCTCGCCCGGTTGCACGAGGTACTCTTCCACGGAAACGACCACATCATAAATATGGAGAAGAAGATCATCTAGATTGGACCATCAGCCTGAATCGAACCCTTGCAGATGAATGAGATCCCGCACTTCAATGCAAATCGCCAATGCGTTAAGGCCGTCAGAAATGTTCGTGGGCGTCCAGAACTCCGTCCCATGAATGACATGGTCTGTTAGCAGGTTAAACTTTCACCCGCATGGATGACTAAGCAAAGATGGGTTGTCATGGTGATAACGTAGACATACCACGAACGACTGGTAGAATGTGAACATGACGATAAGTTTGATCGACAAGAACTTGGCGAGAGGGCGCCGCCCAACAAGTTCCTCTTTCGTCAAACCATAAAAAAGGATCAGGCCGTATAGCGCGATACTAGCGAAGCCATTAGGGTATGTGATTGGGACAGGAGTTTGTACGCACCTTATGCTGACAAATCGACGGATTCGAGGTACAGGTTGGCGTAGTGAATGCTGTAGGGACCAGAGCGCATAAAACGTTGTAGGCTTGGCAACGATACCCGCGATCGTGACCACTGTTCAACATAGATAAGCAAAATCGAAGCAGGGAGTAATGGGGGTAGAGGCATACAGGGCCGGATAACGACATATTGCATGACAGACCACTAATGCCCGAATCTCAAACGGAAGAGAATGGAACGATTGAGATCGGAACTCACTTTAAGCGCGTACATAAAATATGGCTGTCATAAAATGAGGAAGGCATGAGGATAAGAGACGCAATGCGTACTTTTGAAGGCCGATACCGCCAACAGCAAAACTGCCGGATGGATGAGACGGGGACTGAGACAACGATACGCTTGGCATCGCTTACCGGAATAGGAAGGGGTCGCTTATCCTTCCGGGCTAGGGCACCTTGGGTGGAGTGCCCGATAGCAGTGGAAGCAACATATTCGACAAGGAGCAGCCTTTGAGGGCGTGAGACGAACCCGACGGAAGGGTAAGGAAGACTCACAAGAATGCGCTCAAGGTGATGGCCTTCGTGGCTCACTTAGCGCCACAACTTCAATGAGTAACCGGTGGTCACGCACCTCATAAACTGTACGGGACACGAGTGGGTCCAAAGGGTACGGGTGATGTAGGAATGAACGCACCAGTCTCAGCGAGAGAATAGTAGGTATAACTCCGGAAGTAGCGATATGAAAAAAACGAGACGACTGCATACACGGGTGGCATATACAGAATTCGCAATCTGAGAGCCCAAATGGTCGTCAAATCAGCTGAGGGAGAGAAAGGACGAACGCACATCTGTCGCTGCTCCGCGCGGTTGGTATAGTTTCTACGAATTGAGAATCTGAGGTCATGCGATGTGTACGGAGAGTCGTTACCCACCGACAGTGGTTAATAACAGAAATCAAAGAGATTACAACTGTCTGTAGACAGGCTGGGTAAACGGCGCCGTGGTTAGAAAAAGGCTCGTACCAAGACAGAGCACCCTCCGGCAATAGCCCACCCTATACGGTGTGCATCCCAATGGTGGAAACCGTGGCCCCAAAACGTAGTCTGATCAACAGCTTGGGCGTTGTCCGAAGGGCACGACATTTCTGGGGTAAAAAGATAGAAAATCAAGGATTTTGTATCTCCCCCGGAAAATCAAGAATGAGGGTAGGAAGAAAGAGAGTGATTTCGGGAAAGTAAGGATGCAGGTCTTGGCGGAGGTTATTTGTTGATGCGCACACGGCACACAGCTTCGCAAAGCCGCCAATGATTATGTAATCAAGACACAATTTCATTTCTGTTTCAGGCTGAGGAAGCAACATCCAACTCTCTACTCTACACCTCAAACCAGCGGCCCTTGCTAGAACCGCATCCCCCCAACGATACTTTCACTTCTTTTTGGGTGCACCGGCGACTTTCGCTGGGGAAGCCTTCGCCGTGTCGGGCGTAGGCTTCGTCGGGGGCGTGCCAGTGGGCGGGGCCTTGGATGCCGCCTTGCCAGCCCTGGTCTGCTGCATATGTTAGCGAGGACATCTTCAACTCCCAGGGAGACGACTAACCGACGTGGTCGACGTGCGTGCCTCAGCAGGGGCAGCGGGAGGCTTGTTGTCAGTGCCTGGGATTTCGCTCGAATCAGCTTCACAACGAGACTATTATGCGGAAGAAAACTTACGCTTGGTCGGCATGTTCAAATAGTAGGTGGTTTTTGTTGTTGGTGGTGTAAGAGGATGAGGTTGTTGGGTCTGTTGCCCTCTGTCGCTTTCTCGCCCCCCTTTTATACGCGAGAGATGTTGGCGAAGTTGGCGCGTTGTGCAAGTCATACAATCTCCCATTGTGACTCTATCTTCGCTTCTCATTGAGCGATCGACTGCCACGGCCAAAGTCTCTCGGCCTATCGTTATCTCAAATGAATCGCCTACGTGGCTGCCGACGGTAAGAAGGGGCACGTTCTCTATTCTAAGATATCTCGGCTTCGCTTCTTAGGGTGACATGTCTATGAGTTGACATTGCCATAGGACAGTCTGAGCCACGATGATCGTGTCGTGAGATCCTGTAGCAGCTGCCGCCTACGTGGGCGACCTTTTCAAATTCATCTCAATCACTGGCCACGTCGCGCTCGTGTTGTGTGCTGTGCTGGCAGAGCTACGTTCTTCAGAGAAGCGTCTTATCTTGACGTCTTACCGCTGGGGCTTCCACCTCCAAAAGGCTCACATGCGGACGCCTAGGATCGATCATGCGGATCTGCCCATTGGCACAGTCAAGATAGTCGCTTTGGGATTTTATAGCCTTGTACATCCTGTATACTGCGCTGGTACAGCGGCGATTTCATTTACAGATTCCTTGGATTGGAAACGCCGCCACTCGAGAAACACGGCTGTGAGTGCCCTCGGAACACCGCCGACAAGTCTGAAATCCCTCACGTGTACGCCGTAGCCATATTCGCTACGGAACTTCTCATCAGAACACCGCTGCATTCCCTAAGGTCCTCGTATTTAGTGCGGTCAGCGACCTGGCTTGCCATTCTCCTGAGTAGTATCTAATCGCCAACCGCCAATTTCACTCAGTCTCTATCCTATCTCTGTCGCTTCAGTTACTCAGGTGGGCTGTATGTGAAGCTTGTAGAGTCTCACAGTTGGGACTTCGAGGTTAGACGGTTGCGGATGTGGTCCACACGCGACCGCTCCTCGATCTCAGACATAGATAAAGTGCATCCGCCTGCCCATCATCACGACGCCACATGACAACCTTGGGGCTTCGCGCCAAATTTTGTGGTGCCAGCGCAATGCTCGCTCAGATTCAGGTGTTCTCATCCCATGTCTTGCCCAGGGGTTTAGCCGCTAACGGATAGTAATGTGATTGCCACTGCGCAATGCGATAATGCATGGGTCTTTGGGGTTGTTCGCGGCCAAAGCCACTCTCGGTTGAAGTACTACTATAGCTGCGAAAGTGGGTTCTCACTGTACCCAATACCCAATACCCAGTAGCTACATTCCTTGCCAGGTATTTCAAATAAAGCACTTATCCCATAAGATAATTTATCTGAATAACTCACATATTATCTCCTCACTAAAAGAGCTAGAAAAGTCTCATTCGATCTTTTTTTCTGAAATCTTTTTTTAGATCTCTTTTTTGTTGCCAGAGATAAAGTATCTAACTGATAACTCCTCTATTAATCTGATGAAAAATAAATAATTTAACAAACTCTCAAGCACCCCGACACCACCGGACACCCGCCGATCGACAATGGACTCTGCGGAATTCCATGAAGCAGTGTGTTTGCTTGCTCTCCCTTTCCCGTGCCAAAAAACTTACCCAGAGATAAGATTTATGGCATCGTGAGGCAGATACCACAAGGAAAGTTACGACATACGGTGCGTTGCTCACCGCCCACCCCTCACTCATATCGCGATCCGCCATCTGACCGAGCGCAACACGACGCCCATATCATACCATAGGCCACGTAGCAAAGCTCGTCGGAATGCCATCCTACTCGCGACATGTTGGACAAGGCACGATGCCTCTCCCTTTCGGCCCTTACCACAGCACAGCACTAACGTGTCCCATCACAGCGCTCAAGTTCCTCTCCCTGCAGCTGATCCTCCCGTTCCATGGCAGTGCGTCATCTCGTCCGCAGGCAAGATCTCGTCGCGTGGGCCAGGAACGGACGGCGCGGCGCGCCAGAGCGAAGCGCTGCAAGCGGAGGAGGTCGAGGTGCACGTGGGGCGTACGAATGAGCTTCTGGTCGACCTCGCTACCTACGGGTGGTTCCCCGCACCGGGAACAATCTCCCCCACCGCTCCGTGATGCTCTTCGTTGCTATCTGTATGTAGGCACGATTTAGGAGGCACCGAGTTGGTTGGCGCGTGCTTGTGGACCAGGATGGCGGAGCGAAACTTAAGTCGCTCAGCCCATTCAGATTATGTGTGCTAACAGAAACCATGTGAATTACTGTAGTTGCTTGGTGGCATATACGTCCCCTCTATGGGATGTTGGCTTCGCGAGAATCGAGGGTTCCAGCGACAATCTCATCTTCATTCGCAGACTTGTCATGATTCTGCTGGCTAGCCAGCCGACTCAATGAAGTTTCCGCAAAAAAAAGTCGTGGTGCAAAAGCTCCTTCTGTTCGAAAAGGGTTATGCGTAAAGTGACCGATTCCCGGTCATTGGTACACGTGGGCAACTTGAATGATGTCCTGTTTTCACATATGTGTGCAAATTTCTGCGACATGGACACGTGAAAACCATGCTAATGCGGGCCAAGAGCGAAAATTTGGGTAAAAAAAACATGGCTCCAAAGCCGCATCATTGCCGCAAGCTCACCAATAGACCGGCCAAGCCAATTCACTCGAGCTAATAAAATGAGCGAATAAGAACGGCGAACGCATTGTGCGTGGCCCATTCCTGAGAGCGCGGCAGCGACAAATCGCAGATACCTGGAGATTTCGCCCTCCACTCTATACTGCGTGACAGCGAAATCAGACACATTCGAGGTAGAGGAATCTAGCTTCCTGGCACAGGGTCGCAGTTTGCAAAGACTCGGAGCCTGTTTACCGGTATACCACGACCGAGGTGAAGGGTCTCGACGTTACTATAAATGACACGAGGAGAGGTACTGGTGTCTCTTGGACTACGATGCCCTTATCTGTGCTAAGAAGAGCGTCATCACGGCCTCAAGGATGACAGTCATGGAGAATACACACAAGCTTTGAGAGCGACGTGACTGCTCTCATACTTGCGCTCACATAACGAATCGCTATCATGTAAAGTTGCAGGATATGGTTAGAATGGGCATGCATACCGCATTCCCGTTAATTAAAGGCATGTGCCTACGATGCTGTCACACTACTAGAGAGGAGTAAGGCAAATCGAAAGGGCGGGAAACACGTTCGTATCACTTCCTAGTTAAGTATTGAATTATTTGAATATGAACTAGAAGATCGTGAAAAATGCTGTAGTCCCAAAACTAAGTGGAACTGCGGTAGTTGTGCCACTGGCACAGGAGGGTGCCTCTGAAATCCAAAACATAAAGCGCCGGCAACATTGTAAGGGTGAGGCTATACCCAGAACCAGGGTCAAGGGTCTGAAGCACCGCCTGCTTTCCTCGTGAGTAATAGCTTTCTTTGCGTGCTCGATTGTAAGACACTGTATGACCTACTCCATGCAGAGACTAGTGAGTATGTGGCAATAGTTCGGCTGCTGTTTTCTTCTTGTATTGCCTGCGGTGCTTGAGGAATTTCGGACGCCCGGAGATGCGGTCCTGACTCAGACAGCCGGCCCCAATGTCTCATAAGATGCATTGTCGAACGAAAATTGACGAGGTGTCAACCTAACGAACACGAGTTTCCATGGCCCATTCAGCGACTTGACAGGAGGAACAACGTTGTCAAACCACACGCCCTCAGACTATAGGCTTGAGGCCGCACTTACGTCACTTGTTCTCGACACTCGTGTACGGGGAAACCCGACAATAACGTGGGGAGCAGGTTCTATTTAGCGGTGCATTGTAGGCGCATTCTAATCATCGCAAAAAAAGGTGTAAGTAGGTGAACTTCTTTGCTTGACACATACTCGACAGAACTACTTTGAATTCTCAATATCCTAAAAGTCATTGGGCTTTGTATTTTATTTCAGCTATTCGGTATTGTAACTTAGGTGTTCTGGTGGGTGCTTGAAAATGTGGGAAATTACATACGGCGATGTTCATTACCACTAGTAGGCTGTCCTGGACACTAAGGTCATGCATGGGGAACTGCGGAACACGCGCTCGTAAGTGACAGTCAGAAACAAGCAAGCTGAGGGCCGCAGCGACCAAGATTATAAATTGGGGACCGTTGTGTCAAGGCCGCTGTTCCGCATACGTACAGAACGCAGATTTAGAGATTGTGTGAAGCCGAGGCCATCGTACACGAGGTTGAAACATCAGGTTGGTCAATGTCTCCGCGACCGAGTAGCGCCTGAACCTACTTCGCTATTGAACAAATTCTTCAACGACCAGTGAGATGGGCTTGGCACTAGGCACAGCCGCCTCGGGCTTCACGTAGATTTAGATATTCAAAGCCGATTTGACGGTGGAGGTGACCGTAGAGGCTGCTGCAACGCTAGACTTCGTGTTGGCGACCGTGTAACCAAACACACCACGGAATTGACCGATTGTGATTATTTTGTGCCTTGCAAACGACTTCATTCCAGAGAGCGCAAAAGTCGTGCTGCAATTCAGGTGATGGATCCTTTACATCGAAGTTAAGCGCTGCTTCTAGAACATTCGATTAGCGCTCACTCACGGTGATGCACCCCGCTACGCATGGGATCTGGTCATGATTAAATGCACAGTACCGGAGAACGACAAATCGTCCCACCAAAAAGGGTCTGATACGGAGGCAAAGACGGTATCTGGCGAAGGGCTTGATTTTATGTATGAAGATCGGAGAGATGCAAATCGCATATCGCCGGGACCATTTCTGGTAATGGTTAGATAGCAGGTGAGTGATGAGAACCAAGATGGCAAATGGAAGGTAGTCGTCATGTTCAGCGTAGTCTTTGAGCACAGTTTCCGGAACGCCCAGATCGCTGGAAGTAGGAATAAACCAAGTGGGATTGTCACCAGAGTCGCTGAACAATGAAATAATGGGTATCGAGAGGGAATTTTCCGTCGTTCTGAATTATATAGAAGACCTTATGAGTGGATAAGTGGAGGGTAAAGTATTGGCAATGGGACTCGAAGGCGGCTCACTGCTCTTGTGGGCATCATGGTATGGTATCCGGCATTCGCCACGGCTGGGCTCGCGTAGAGCCATTGAAGTTGATGATAGTTTGCATCACTAACACCGAAGATATGGTAGAGAGCTATGAATGATTAGTGAAGACGCGCATCGAATGTGAACCTATGCGGTGGAACGTGAGCGCGTGAACCGTGGCGCTTTGCAAATTTAGGTTCAAAATACGGACAACTTCCCTGAATATTTTTTTGAAGCAATTTTCACTAGTAACCCAATTCTTGCGATGTCTGGGAACGGGGACCGAAGCACAGACAGATGGATGTTCTTCACAGATGGCTTGCACTACCATCTACAAACGCATATGGCAATTTCAGGGTAGAAGTGAAGACCCCTATGATATGATGGTGTACTAGCAAAGTATAATTGACGGCTTGGTCCCCTAAAGAGCCAATGCAATGATAAAAGGGGTTCCAGATCAATGGAGGCGAGTCGCCGCAAGAGGCTCTGCCATGAGTGTTGTCGAGATAATTATCTCGCAGCGTGCCATCACGAAAGAAAAAAAATTGTCAGAGAATTGATGACGAATGTGATCTTTGACTTTTCTCCGTTGCAGTACTCTGTAGGCACCACTCGAACGAGAAGGTGTCATCTAGCATAGAAAACGAGAGCAAGACGAGAGCACTAGTTTTAGCCATGGCGCCTTCGTTCTGATGCAGTTTTGAGTTATCATGGAATGTTGGGATTTGATCTCATGTCAGTAGTACAACCACAAGTTAGTCCGAGGCCCTGCAGTAATTTTCTGTGCCAGTGCCAGTGCCAGTGCGAGTGGTCGTCCGCCAAAGTTTGTTGGCAGAGTGACATGATCGACCGTGTGACTTGCAATTTGCGCGTTGCGTGTTGACTCCCCCCTCTACCTTGCGCTACCCCTCTCACAGCCCGTTCTCTCTCAATTCTTCCGAAAACCCTCCAATCTTTCATTTTTCTAGAGCTGAATCATTTTTCACCATGCCAACCACAGTTCTTCCTGATATGCACTACATCACTGAGCGCGACCGGGCGCAGGTCCACCCTGCCGTCGTTCGCTGCATCTCAATACCCTCCGTCCCAGCCAATTTTCCATTCAAAGCCCCCATTTCAGATGAACGCCGATACCGTGGTCCTCGCTTTACCATTGGTTGGATGGAGTTCCAGTCACCGGAGCAGCCTGATCCCGAGGTCGCCCGGCCTGGAGACGTATGGATTCAGCTCCCGTCCGGACACCGCAAGGCTCGTGTCTACGCCTGCTACAATATCGATGGTAAGGATTGGTCACCTTGGGCAGGTAACAGCGTCATTCTAGGCGGCCGAGGCAACACACCCATGCATCCCTTTCTGAACGACCATGCGCAGCGCAAGTTCTTTCTCGTGTTCAATGGTTCCGAGTTCACCTGGGCCAATCCCAAGGCTGTATCCGTCATCATGCACGCCAACCCGCAGATATACACAATGGGACCAGCTGAGGCCGTTATCAAGTGGCTCAAGGTCACCGGGGTGGGACGGACGAGTCCTGCTCCCGTCGAGAAGGTTCTCCGCTCTACTTCTGCGCCAGCGGCAAATCGGAAGCATGCGCGCCCAGAACATAGCGAACCCCCGGGAGACTCGGCGTCCGTGCCCCCACCGAAGAAATCGAAACCTAGCCCCTCTCACCACCCCGCGTCAACAACTCCCGCTCCCGACCGCCCCCTCGCTGTCAAGCTCGGCGCCTACGCTAAAGCCGGCGCGACGCAACAGGGCTGGATCATGTCCATCGACGGCATGCCGTTGCACATGCCGTTCCCTTGTATCAACTGTACGCGTAGCAAGACACCTTGCTCCGGCATTCCAGGCGAACGCTGTGGTCGCTGCCGTTTCAAGAGGCTTGGTTGCTCGCACCATGCACAGAAGCCTCGTGCACAGTCGGCGGCGCCAGTTACGGAGGTCCCGACGGCTACTGTGGAGTCTTCGCCCACCTCGCAATCAGGACTCACGCTTCGGGTTCCACCCCTACTACGGCCGTGGGTGCCGGGAAGCGCGACGGACGCAGCGCAGCCTAAAGATGCAAACAAGACTCCCGGGCAGCGCTCTCCGAAGCGTGTGCGCATTCGCTCAGCATCAGTCGGTGCGTCGAAGTCGTACTCCCTTTCCGTAAAGAAACACCCATTTCGTGACCCTTTGCAGCAGCCCGCAGTGAAAACGGCGAAATCCGTAGCAGCAGTCCACTCTCCTCAGCTCACGAGCTCACTTATCCCGCCCCGCCCCACTCGGAGTCCGCGATTCTGGACGCGCGCGACGATGCTGCGGTCGAGAACCTGCTAGATAGCGCTTCGATGGCCGTGTCCGCGGTGTCCGCTCCCGCTCCAGATGCAGAAGGCGCTGGCGAGCCGGCGGCGCAGAGCAATACAGCGGACAAGACGCCGGTGCAAGGTGTTGCGGGTGGTATGGAGGAGGAGGAGGAGGAGGAGGAGGATGAAGATGATGAATTTGCGCGTTTCGTGCAGATGACGCTCGACGGCATCGCTCGTGCGCAGGAGGGGCTGCGTGGCGTGTTTGCGCTGACCCGGAGAAATTTAAAGGCAAAGCGCATCGCAGCTACTGCACAGAAGGTGACTGCTGCCACAGCTGCTGCTGCAGTTGCGTCGGGCGTCCCAAATGGAGAGAGTAGTGCGGTGTCTGCAACCCATTAATTCAGGCTCAATCACTGTTTGTTGTGACCCAGGCAGGCTGGGTCGCGGGTTCTACTCCTGACTTATGACTTATATGGTATTAGGCAGATTCACGGCGTTTTTTTAAAGAAAGTATGAACGATCTGTGGGAGGACAACGAAGCGTATGTATCTGGCTTGCTTTGCTTTCTATGTGTGTTGCATTTGTTTCGCTGGCGCCTCCCAACTGTTTTGTGCTTAAAAGGGATTCGCCTTTACCATAGTTCCCTTTGGTCCCGGCTTTTCTTTCATTCTTACCTGTTCCGCTTTCTAATAGTCATACCGAGAATCGTATCTGCTGCTTCCCTCGGCTGACATCCATCTAGTGCACATGAGGTCTAAAACACCACTAGTATGTGGTTTAATTCTACGTCATGTCGTGTGCATGACGGGGTGCCACGCACCTCTGGCTGTGGGGCTAAACGATTGCCGCGGGTGTACTAGATGGTGTCGTGAGGTTGGCATCATAGATAACCAAAGTACCAACAAAATAACGCCGCCCATATTGTGGATTCTGATACGCAGCTCGCGGGCGTCGCAAATCATGTCTCTGTGGTCAGGCACGCGAGCTCACCAACCATCGTGAGCTTCAAAGTGGGGGGAGGATGACTCGGAGGCGTATCGCGTGCACTGGCGGAAGTAGTTGAGGACAAGCTACCGCGCCCCCCATCGTCCCACGCACACACGCCCGCTTGCGAAGGGGTCGAGTACCCGCCTCTTTTGCCTTGGGCGACGCTACGACCGCTAGCAGTAACAGGTGGTATGTACACGTTGGTCGCCTCGTGGGCCAGGAGCGAAACGTGGCGCGGGATCAGCGAACCAGCGGCGTGAGTCGGGAGCTTGAGGCGTCGGACGTGTCCCGAGAATTGCGACCTTCCTGGCAGTGTCAAGCGTCGCGGGCACGTCCTTCTCTGACTCCTTATTGTCGCACAATGCTTCGATGTCGCATGGCAGGCGCGGGCTCCTGAGCGTGAAGTGCTCGTGAAACCGCGTAGCGGTCTATAGTGTTGGTGCGCATCGGTGATAAGTGCAGTGTTGAAGAAGGTGCCGCACTGTGACCTTGAAGGTTGCAGGCCGTATATATGGATCCTTGGCTATGCGTGGTAGGCCCGTCAGTGCGGCGAGTCTGTCAGCTATACGGAACTCAACGCTCAGCATCGGCACACAGCTGAAAGTCATGGTCGATGTCGGGTCACGACATCCGCTTCAAGTTGGAAAGCCTTGCCCCATTCGGGTAGGAGCTACAACTGACTCAGGTCCCTCAGAACCATCCATGATCGCTATGAATTGTAGATCACTGGTCTGTCGATCAATTCTAATTGAGCGCGCTAAGATGGGCACTCTATAATGACCTACTAGTATCTCCAACTGAATACAATAACGTCAAGCACAAAAGAGGAACAATTGCGGGACGAGGTACTAGGGCCCCTCCAGAGGCGGTGTCCAAGAACCTTGCCAAGAACTTGAAGGCAGCAGTCATTCATTGTGACATGGAGGTGGTCCCCCATTCAATCAGATGTTAGTAGGGGCGCATGATACAAAGGTATGCGAAGATAGAAGTGGCTTATCAATAGATTGTACGAGGGCGAGGCAATGATAGTATCAGGACCAGGAGCAGCTTCGATGAGGAAGCGAGTGCGAGTATTTTGAATCGCATAACCTCTGTCGTTTAACGTTGAACGGCGGTGGTTTCCAAGATGTTCTGACTCTTCTGAGATGCCGAATCGCCGACTCGCCCCGGCCCTCTTGCCGACTCGGATGGCATGTTCCACCCTGCCAGTGGTTCCTCCTCCCTAATCCAATTCACAGGGGGGAAAGCCTGAAGGAACGAGAGCGAGCTTTTCGAGCGTCCGCAGTTCCAGCTAGCTCCGTCTCACCCCTGCGGCACCTACTAATCGCGATCGACATCTCTCTTTGTCTTCTCTTCAGTTTTCTCCCACTTGCCTTCTTGTTCGAATAACCTCAGGCTGTGCCCCACAGGCATAATCCACCACTCGAACGATCACCGCTATATTTCTGTGTCATTTTCCAGGCCCTCTGTCTTAATAGGTTTTGTGGTCACCGCCGCTTGGATCCGGATATTTCTCGGCGAACTGTTAGACGTCTCTTTGAACCCAATTAATTGAATTAACTTCTGCCGTGGTGATTATAGCATCCGTGCCCTGATCCGTGCTTTCGATCATACAATCATACAGCATCTTAGAAGGCCGATGTCGCGTCCGTGGTGAAAACCCGGGTTGTAGCGCTGGTGCAGAGGCCCGCGGATGACGTGGCAATACTAGTGTTGCTAACTTACTGCTGCAGTAAGTCATCACTGACAATGCGACTGTCAGAAGTAAAAAGCTGTTGAAAAATTGGCAGGTAAAACCAAGGGGGGTCGAAAACTTAGCGCCCTGACCCGACGTGGGGGGGGGGTCGACCCGGAGGGCCTTAGAATAGTTTATTTTTTTGCGCTTAAAGTCGGCCCGCTAATCCGGATGGGGGGGTCAGAGGGCAGCGGGCGGCAGGAAAAAAAACTTGAATTTCTGCATTTCGTGGGCTACAGGAGGTACAGAATGTAAAGTACTAATAAATAACCCGTGTCTCCACCACCATCTGTATCAATATCGTAGTGCCATCGCCATCGCCACCATTGTTCATCGAGGTCTTGGTCACAGCATTTTCGTCTTGATAGTTTGCCACCAACGCTTTTTGTTGTTGGGGGTGTCATCGCTACAGCATTGTTAGCTGTCGTTGTTGTAGCTGTTGTCCAGTCATTGTTGTGGCTTCCTGGCTGTGGTCGCACTGTCGTAGTTGGGGTTGTTCGGAGGTGTGATCAGATCGCGTGCGACCGAGTGGGAGCCCCGAGAATAAATTTTAAGGAAGAAGCCGAGCGAATTACTAAGGTGGATTGGCCCTGCCAAAAAAATGCACCAGTGGGGAATCGAACGCTAAGTTTAAAAAAAAAAACCTTAAAAGTGGCAATGCTTATCCAATACACCATATGCACTACATCCACTCCTCTCAGCTGCGCTATATGAGTATTCTTTAATGTTGCTGTTGGTGGCTCCGCTCTCATTGCCGCTATCCTCAATCTCCTCTCACTCTCCATTGTCATTGATGTCATCTGCCACCGCCATCCTCTCCCCCCACACCTCTCACACTCTCACCAGCCATCACATGCCTCGCCTCACACAAAGCCGTTCTACTGCCACACCAGCCAGCTCGTGACTGCCATCCCCAACCATCCTCACATCCTCAGCTGTTGCCGCTGCCCCACTCAAATTAAGTATTTTTTATTATTACTTTTTTTCCATCTAACCTCGAATCAAATGTGACAAAGGGGCCTGCAGCAGCAACGACAATGCACCCAACAGCACCCAACACAGGCAAAGCACCACAAGGTGAAGGGTACGACACGGCGTGAGAACAACCACCCTGACCGCGACAAGCTGGCCAAGACACTCATGGCCACGATGATGGGACTGTACATACCAGTAGTAGCAAGAGTAGTAGTCTATCTGTACTATATTCTGTCTTGTCAAAAAAATGCAAGCACTCAGACTTGCATTGAGAACACTTGGACTGAGTACTTGATTTGTCATAGAATTTCCTTTTTTGGGAGGTAGGGGGAGGGGGGGGGTGTGCCCGAAATCCTTAATGAACTTTTCCAACCCCGTGTGGTGAATAACATCTTTGACCCCCTTGGGTAAAACATCTTTTTAAAAACATTGCATTGCTATGATGCTGATAGTTGATGGTATTTATTCTTTTTTGTTTGCAAGCACAGGAACCTTTTGAGACTTTATGGCAATTCGATGGCTGTGTAAATGTTGGCGCGCCATACGGTCAGTGGCCATGGAGGTATAAACCATACCTTAGATAGTCCAGAATATCTCACGCCTGATGAAATGTTGGCGTATTTCCCCTTTAATTGCTTGTGGTGCATCACTGCCACCTCATGCACCCAGTGGGAAGTTCGTCGATTAGGACGATTTTGTATGAACTTTGACCTTAATTTATTTTGTTTTTGATTTTTTTTCCCGTGTAATGTCTTGCATCATTCAAAGTAGATCCCGAAACAAGTAAGATCAGATCGATCCGCATGGATCGATGTGAGTATTTCACATTGTCGTATACAGGCTACAGTAGTATACAGTAATACAGCACGGGTGCTAATACAAACATCCTGAGTCCATCATGCCCCACCGAAAGAACCACCTCCAGCACACCTCAGATATGCAACTGGGAGAATATCTTTGTAATATCGGTCATGAAGATACTTTTCCCATGTCGATGCCTTCGCCTCCCAAGGAAGAACGGCCTTCTCAGTGAACTCGTACTCAGACATGAGAACAGGTAGATGCACTGTGCATACGCCTTTGGTCTAGAAATCACAATATATACTAGCTTGCTCCAGAATCCCCTCATCATGAACATGATCCTGATCCGTTGGATCCTCCTGGTCCATCCAATGACGAAGACTTTGATATGCACAACTACTCGGGCCCAGGAGGGGCCGACCACGATGCATATGAGCTTCTGCTGAGGGCCCCCAAGAACTCAGACAGTGCTGCAGGTGAGGAAGATGTCCAACACAAACATCATGAGATCATAGACCATGATCATGATGATGCTCGCCCTGATAACATCCCAGGTCTGCTTCCTGACCTACAGACAGTGCAGGCTTTTATCAATGATCTGAAAGCTGCTGATCTTGCGACATCTGGAATGGAACAGGAAGATATCGATCGTTTGTGAAGTCCTGAGATAGTCAACAGCCTAGAGGACCCATCACTGCTGTTGCACTCACTACAGCATTTTGTCAATAATGACTTGGCATCTCAGGATCATTATGACACCACATGGTGCATTGAGCTCCTGAATGACCCTGAGACTGTTGTTCTATCTTACAATCAGGTAAAGCATTGACTTTGATGGCTCTCTGGCGTAGTGCCCATTGAGTACGATATGTGTCCTGACACTTGAAAAGTGTACACTGGGCCTCACACACCTCTCAAGTCATGCCCACACTGCAGTATATCTCGACACTTCCCTGGTATGAGGACAGCTCAAAGGCACTTCTCAACGACCCCAATTGGGCCGGTTCTACAGGCATTCTATGCTTCTCCTGAGATGGCAACACACATGCATTATCTGGAGAAGAAACTGGTGGGAACACTTGCACATGCGCGTGGCAACTCATGTAGACTTGAAGTGTATGACAACACCACCTGCGGACAGGATCTCCTAGATGTGTGGGGCTCCAGCATATCTGGGAAATTGGACATTGCGCTGCAACTATCAATTGATGGCACTCAGCTCCACCCCGACCAGCCCTCCAAGGCCTGGGTATTTATCTGGATCATTCACAATCTCCCACCAGACCTACGCTATACTAAGGTGTTTGTGATTCCATGTGAGATTGTTCCCGGCCCCAAGAAACCATGGGACCTCAATTCCTTCTTGTTCCTGTGCTTGTATCATGTCGCTGCCCTCCAGCATGAAGGTCTCAATGTACTCAACGCACCTCTGGGTGCGGTCACTCACACAACTCCCAGTATCATTATGGGGACCGCTGATGGCCTTGGTAGCACTGTGATGTCGGGTATGGTCGGGCATAGTGGGAAGTACGGCTGCAGGCTGTACTGCGAAATGCCTGGTTGACACCATGATGGCAATGGCCACTGTTGCGCAGCAACCAGCGCAGCAAACAGTGTCATGGAGTCTCACCTTGTGAAGGTTTAGAGACTAATAGAGGTTTGTAGAGAGGAGTGCTCAAGTGTGTGTAGAGTGAACGACTTGTATTCTTAGAGGGGCTCTACTCCCCTCATTTATAGGAAAACCGGTCCCTATGGTCCACCCATGTCTGTTTGCGTAAAAGTGATGAGTAAAGGTGTCCACAATATCACGTTTTCAGTGACGCCTGATGTGAAACACCCCAGAAGTCTTCAATATCACCATGTGTGATACTGATAAGACTTGTGCTGTAATGTTTCTACCAAACATTGTTCCGACTTGGAACTCTTGATGACCTTGAACCAAATAACAGACCGACGGCAGTTGAATAACAATGGTCGAACATGAAAGACGAACAAAAGGGCAATGGCTTCGCCTTATACTGGAAGGATACAACAGGGATCTTCAAGAGATGAGAGGACAGACTACACAAGGATCAACAAGATGAGAGAGGCAGGCACTAATAGCCAACACTTCTATTGACTGAGGTAGATCTCAAGGTAAAACTCAAGGTAGACTCAAGACAACGAAGATAAGGTCTTGTCTATCAAGACAGAGCACCTTATATACACTACAGGGCTGACTCCTAAACTGAGTCCCAAATAATAACAGGTATCGTACCATATCGTATCGTCCAATCAGCTGTCAGGGAATAACGACCCAAGTATATCAACCAATCAATGAACAGGGATAAGCCCATACAGTACATGAGGCAGAAGGCCCCATTATGAGTCAGAGATAACACTATGTGACTCACTATCGTCCAATAATCGTCCGGCGCAACATCAGCGCATGATAAGTACAGCCATCAGGCAACATCAGAATGTTCCAATCAGAAAGAACCTAAACAGGACAAAGCCTAACCATGTTGGGAATCCCGCATCCAACTATACCCTCTCAGGAATTATATCTCGACCTGAGGCAATTGCTGTTCCCCCGTGACTTATCCTTTAGACCAGATCCACGTGGTCTGGGGGTTGCTGATCACATGACTTAATCATGTGACTCAGACTTACACATTCCTAAACGAATGACATCGCCAGTGTTGTTGTCCACAATGAAATGATCTTCAGTACTCAACATTCGCGCGACCTCATATGTCTCATCTGCATCCATTTGCAGCGTATCTTCATCTTCTTCTTCAGTGAACCGCACTTCAGGGGGGTCTTCAGCCTTCACAGGCAATGCGAATTGTACTTTCATCGGCTTGGTGACACCACTGGCCATGACACGTGATCCGCACGTGACATGCGCCCTCCATATTGGAGTTGCGCCCACTTTGTGCGTAACGGAGTACCCTAATATGGTAATCATATGTACGATACTACTGTAATGTCATAACTGCTATAGATAAGATACGTATGTACTTATTACGTTTCAACACTCCCCCTTGCTAAGTATACCGTGTATGTACTGAGCAAAGTAATATAGTACAGTAGAGATTATTGATGACAGCAATCAAAGAATCATTCGTAGGTCGTATTCCTTCATCATGTCATTGGTGTTGAGAGAGAAAGAGTTGTGTGAAGAAGATTGGGACTAAGGCTGAACTTTTGGTAAAGCTCAATCTTTTCCACTTCTTTGCGAGTGTGCCACGCAAAGGCATTACTTGACACATCTTCTAAGATTATCGGGTCTGACTCGGATGCATAGGTATGCCATCTGAATGTCAGGCTCTTCCGAGATCTATGCGACGATTTCGTTCTCTATCTAGGATGAGTAAAACTCAAGTCCTAGTTGTTCCCTAAATTTAAGAAACTTTATGCGTCCCAGATTCTTAGTAAATAAATCAGCGGGGTTCTCAGCTCCTTCAATGAACAATAGTTCAATCTTCTTTAAGCGAATGACCTCGCGAATGTAGTGGTAGCGTAGGTCTATATGTTTTATTCGCTTTTCCTGTACAGGATTAGAAGCAAGGAATATGGAGCCTTGATTATCTCCACATAATGGAATTGGTTCTAAGGATATTCCAATCTCTTCAAAGAGAGATCAAATCCAGACCAATTGTCTACTCGTATCTGAGATAGACATGTATTCTGCTTCTGTGGAAGACAGCGCAATTGATTTCTGCACTCTAGAATTCCAACAGAATACTCCATTAGCTAATTTAACTAAGTAGCCTGTAGTAGACTTTCTCGTTGTTGGGTCAGATGCCCAATCAGAGTCTGCATATGCTAATAAACCCCCATTGCTTTTGCCATCATAAACTAAAGCGTAACTAGAAGTACCAATGAGATAGCGGCAAATATATAGTGCCCTATTTGTTACGTGCGAGCTGCACGTGAGCCTGACTTAGGCAACGTAAGGTGAATGCGGTGACTTAGCAACTCGTCAACTCTAGCACAAAGGCAGAGGATCGTCTCAACGCGCGAAGGCGGAGTCTTGCTTTTAGGTAGCAACGCGGCCCGAACGGACGAAGAGAGAGAGAGAGAGAAAGGGAGCCTTCTGGATTCGATATGAGAAGTGTACAAGAAATCCAAGCTATCGACTACAACAGTCGATAGCTTCCTTATAACCTATACGCGCGATCCGCCTTCGTCAGCGAGACCGCCACTACTACTAGTCTGCTGGTAATCGTTCACAGTTATCAGTCAGCCCACTACAGGCCATCAGTCATCGTATCGTAAGCCGTCGGTCAGCCATCAGTCATCATACAGTAATCAATCAGTCATCAGTCGTTGTATAGTACAGTTAGTGTCCCCTTGATCACGCCCCCTCGGTTATCGGTTAGGTCAGATACCGACTATGACCCGGGACGTTACATCACCCCCTTCACAAGGGTGAGCGCCCTCGCTCCACTACCCAATTAGGTACTGTGGTGAGTCCAACGTCTGTCTCATGCTCGTCCCGTATCCTTACGAGGGCGTGCGCCCTTCCCAACCTCTTCGCGGAGTGTCGCGAGCGGTCGACATGCACGAAGATGTCATCTTCGAGCCTCTTGATCGCGATCTCCAACTCCTTGATAACTTCCTGGGACGCGTGGTAGCGCCTCACTTCGGCGGCAAGGGAAATATCCCCTAACCTAGCGAGGGCTTCATCCACCTGGCGCCGTCCCCGGAAGTCAGCGCGAAGGTATAGTAATTCTTCGCGGGTGTACTCAGCTGCGGGTCCCATGTCTCGGCATGGCTCGGCGTGTATATCTCCGCGGTATATCGGCTCGCCCCTCCCCATCGTTCCAAAAGCCTCCGGATTGTCTTGCATCCTCACCCGTACGTACCTGGCGGGGATGCGCCGACCCTCGTGCTCGAGCACCATGGGCACCCAGTTCATCCCGTTGTTGAGGACGAAGCCTTGGGGGGTAGGCGATACGGCACGGATAGGGCGCCTCGGCGCATTGGCTCGGCGCGTATTGATGGGTGAGGGATCGCGGGCCTCGGCGTACGAGGGTAGTCTTCCCATGGCGGCATACCCTTCCTCCGCAGTCGGTCCATAGACGACAGCAACTGGAGGTGTTCGTTCTTCGCCATCCATGGTTTCGTCGGTAATGTCGGCGTCTTCGTCTTCTTCGTTGTTGGTTCGAGGGGGAATGCGCATGGGAGCGCAATGGCAATATTCTTGTGGGTTGTCGCATCTGGTGCAGATGACGTTGGCGTCGTGGTATGATCCGTCGGAGGACTCGTCACTGTCGTAGCGATCGACAGCGGTGGTGGATGTGAAGGCGGTGGAGGGCTGGACGACACTTGCCTCATCAGCCGCCGTATCCTCGTCCGTCTCTCCGTCGCCGTCATCCTCGTTACTTGATCCAGCCGCCAGGACGTCATCACCTCCTTCAATAGCCCGTAGTCCCTCCTCATCTGTCTCCACTCTTCCGCTTGCGGGTGTAGGGAATCGCCGGCGAGCCTCGGCCAGGTCTCGGGCTGCTTGCTCGTTGATGGCTGTTGTTCTGACGTGTTCGACCGCTGAGCAGAAGGGGTCGTCGACGTTATTGTTGTCGTCATAGGTGATGAGGGTAGCGACGCTGGGGATCTCGTTGATGTTGATAATGGTGTGGGGGACATGGGACATCTTATGAGGAGAATGGGAGAATGATGGTGTTGACGGTCCTGTCGATGCTGTTTTTATGTGAGTTTCGGCGGTTGGGTTAGACCGTTGGAACTTCCTTATCTCCTCGTCCGCGTGTACATCATTCCATGAGACCCACTGATTATCCGAATCGGCGTAGCCTTTCCACTTGATTAGGTACTGCAACTTGCGCCCGCGTCCATGTCTTCTCGAGTCTAGTACTTTTTCGACCTCGTATTCTTCCACGTCCCCTACTAATTCTGGCGGTGGGCGTTGATAGTTTACGCCGTGAGTCAGCGTTTCTTTGTAGGGGGTTAGGAGATCTGTGTGGAAAACATTGTGGATGCTCCACTGCGTGGGAAGCTCGAGGCGATAGTTTACGGGAGACATCACCTGAACGACTTGAAATGGTCCGTGTCTCCTGGGCGCAAGCTTTGTGGTTGGTTGGTTGGTTTGAAGGTGTCGTCCCTCCAGTCAAACCTTGTCCCCTACTTGGTATTTGGGGGTGTCACGATGCTTGACCCATGACTGTTGTGCACGTCGCATGTGATTCTGTGCCTGATTCCTTATCTCCTTTAATTGTTCTAGTCGCTTCTCGACTCGTGGTATTGGCGACTTCTTATCTGTCCAGTTAGTAAGGGGGTGGTAACCCATTAGCAATCTGAACGGTGTTTCACGTGTGGACTCGTTAGTCCAATTGTTGTGTGCGAACTCCGCGAGCGCTAGGTAATCAGCCCAATTGTTTTGTCGTTCATTGGCCCATAGTCTGAGGTATTGTTCCAACCATTGGTTGGTTCGTTCCGATTGCCCATCTGTCCGCGGGTGGTAGGCCGTCGATATGTTTTGTTGTATCCCGAGGATTCGGCACAGCTCTCTTGTGAACTTGGAGGCGAACCGGGGATCTCTATCGCTGATGATTTTCGCTGGTAGTCCAAACCGCGCTACGACGTGTTTTGCGTAGAGCGTTGCAGTTTCTTCACCTGAGATTTCCTCTTTGCATGGTATGAATATGGACGCTTTGGAACAGTCGTGGTCAGTGACTGTAAGTACCGAATCGTATCCTCGTGATACCGGTAGTTTAGTGATGAAGTCTAGTGCCACTACCTCGAATGGCATCGCCTCCGGTTTCGGGAATATAGGTTGTAGTGGTGCCTTTGTTTTCTGCGTGTTGACCTTGCACCGTTGGCATTCAGCGCATCCTCGGACGTACTCGCTAACATCTCGCTTCATCGTGGGCCACCAGTAGTGGCGCTCCACTAGTTGCGTTGTTCGGTTTATTCCTGGATGCCCGTGAACGGGGGGATCATGGTGTGCGGAAATTACTTCTCTAATTTCCTCCATTGTTCCCGTTACGACGAGTCTTTGTCCTTGGTACCACCAGATCCTTCTTCTTTGGTTAGTTTGTGGGGATCAACCCATTTGCGTATTCTCTGTTCGTCTTGTTGTGTACTTGTTGCTCGTACAAATATTTTGTTTGGTAGTACGACAATGTTTTCATTGTCTTTCTCCCCTTGATCGTAATCGGGTCTTCGAGATAGCGCATCGGCCTTCCATTGGCTGTCCCCTTGACATGGTGTATCTCGAAGTTGTATTCCGCTAGTTCCAGTACTTCCCTGGCAATTCGACAACTGATCTTCTGAGGATCTCGCCAGTATCGAAGGTTGAGATGATCTGAAAATATGTGTACTTTATGTGGAGATCCTGCCAATAGATGTCTCCAGTTTCTCAACGCTTTTACAATGGCCAACAGTTCGAGGTTATAAATGTCGTAGTTTCGTTCTGCTGCATTGAGCGTCGCTGAGTAGTATCCGACAGGATGTCGTTTTCCGTCTGCCTTCTTTTGGAGAAGTACCGCTCCGACCGCGAATCCTGATGCATCTACTTCCAGGTCGAACTGTTGTGTTTGATCGGCGTGTGCGAGGATGGGTTCTGTTGTTACCCGTCGTTTGAGTGTTTCAAATGCGTCTTGATGTCTCGTGCTCCACTGCCATGGTTCATCTTTGCGTGTCAGTTCGTTTAACGGTTTGGCGATGGCCGCGAAGCCTCTGATGAACTGCCGGTAAAAGTTGCAGAAACCGAGAAATGATCGTACGTCTTTTACTGATGTTGGTGATTGCCAGTCGCGAACACCCGAAATTTTAACGGGGTCCATACGTGTTACCCCCTCTTCAAGGATTACCCCCAGGTAATCGATACTGGGAGCATTGAAGACACATTTCTCGGGTTGAAGAAGAGGTCGTGTTGTTGCGCTACTGCAAGTACGTCGCAGACTGCTTCTTGGTGTTTTTGAGTGACAGTGGGTGCCGTTTGGTCGCGATGGCAATATCGACCATGTAGACCCTGATTTTCGTTCCTAGTGCTTCGTGTTTCGCTATTGTAGGTTGGTAGATGTTATTCATGAAACTTTGAAATGTGGCCGGCGAATTGCATAGGCCAAAGTACATGACCGTTGGTTCGAAGAGTCCACGGCGTGTTTTGAACGCAGCTTTGTGTTCATCTCCTTCTTTGATTCGAATGTTGTTATATCCTTGTCGGACATCTAGTTTGCTAAACATTTGTGCTCCTCCAAGATCCCTGATCAGGTCGTCAATAAGGGGAAGCGGGTATTGGTTTCGTATTGTCCATTCGTTGATTTTTCGGTAGTCCTGTACTGGTCGTAGTTTTCCGTCCTTCTTTTTAATGAAGAAGAAGGATGACGCGTACGGGGACTTTGAGGGACGAATATATCCCTTCTCTACTTGTTCGTCGATGAATTCGTCCAGCGCTGCGTCTTCTACCCTTGTCATTGGGTATATTTTGCAGTCTATTACATCGGGTACCCCTTTTTGAACTCGATGGCGTGATCGCAGCTTCGTTTTGGGGGGAATCGTTTTGCTTCGTCTTCACTGAATACCTTTGTGAATTTTTGGTACTCCTTTGGTATGTGGACTTCTTTTGTGTATTGTTTGGCGTCGATCGCTAGTTCGACCGCTGAACGTCGTCCATATACTTGTTCCTCTAGTTTTGCCACTATGTGGTCTTTCTTCTCTATGGTGAACGTTCGTGACACTTTTTCGTCGTTGTCTTCTTCTTCGAGCAGCCTTGCTAGTACTGCTCTTTTGTCGTTTGGATTGATTGATCGTAGTACTATGGGGAGCTGTTTTTTGTCAATGGTGGCATGTCGCCAGCTAAACCTTGGTTCATAGTTTGCGAGCCACGGATATCCCAGTAGTATGTCTTCTTGACCGATGTCGGTGATGAGGAAGCGCATTTCTTTTTGAATTCCTCCCGTTTCCACATTAAGCAGGAGATAGTGCGTGATCTGTCCCGCTTTATTAGTGGTATCGTCGATGTTGTATATGTTTTTTGGCTTATCTAATGCCCGCTGTCCTAACCCCATCCTTTTTACGAAGTTTGGATGTATGAAGTTGTCAGTGGCACCGGAGTCCACTAACGCTTTGATGTCGGCCATGTTATAACTTGCGCGAATTGACACTGGTACTCTCATAGAACGGTAGCGCATAATGTACACAGAGTTACAACGTATTGCCCTCACCCAGGCCGCCGGGTTTAGGCGTTTCCAAAATCCTGTCCCATCAGCTGCTGCAGGACCAGGTCTTTGACTTCTTCATCGTCTCCCGCTACTCCTCGTAGCCATTCCGCTGCCTTTTCTTCTTTAGTTGGCGCGAATTCTGTGGCACGTACTTGTGTTTCTCGGCGTCTCCTTGGTTGCCTGCAGTCACGACTGATGTGACCCATCTTCTGGCAGTTGTAACACTGCGTTTTGGCTGTGGTCTCGTTTGAACTGTCATTGTATAAACCCCCCGCGTGGTGGGAATGGTGGTTTTGGCGGTGGTCCATCGTTTCGCCTATAATTTTGGAGTACGTCTTCTGCTCCGGCCAATCGTCCTTGTACCCGATCTGCTGAAGTGTCCATTCGGTCGTCATTTAGTGGTGCGAGTAACTTAGCTAAATTTCCTCCTTGCGCTCATCCTGGTTTGAAGGCGTCAAGGTTTCCCCTGACCGTCTGCATGTGAATCCATTTTTGTTGCCTCTTTAGGGCAGATTCCCTCCATTCTTCGTAGTTACGAGGATCATCATGTTGGTACATGGTCTCGTATAACGCTCTTGGTAGTCCTCTAGTGAAGTACTTGAGCGTTTGTTCAGCATTGATGTTATATCCCGCGTGTCGAACGAGTTGTTCGAACTGGGCTATGTAGTCGTCAATTTTTCCGTCTTTCATATGTATTCCGGCGTCTAGTTGTGCCTGCGCTCGTTCCTTGCTGAGAACGTCGCCGAACTGCCTTTGGAAGGCGTGGAGTAGGTTCTCCCATAGTCTGTTGTCGAATTGATTGGTTCCTGTGGCCACTTCGTTTACAAGCCATCGACTTGCGGACATAACCCATTGGTTAACCGCATTCCCTTGGATGTATGTGAGGAACAACATAGCTTTCTGATACTTATTCAGCATAGCTGAATGGTTTGCGTTAACTCCTGCGTAGACCTCCCATTGGAGTATGAAGGCCTCTGCTTGCGATCTTTGCCCCGTAAATGTAGGTGGTGGGTTGCCGATGAATTTGTCGCTCCCCCTTGATGTGCGTTCTGGGCTACAGCGGGTCCTGCTAGAGGTGGTCCTCCTCCTCCTGGTGGTCCTCCTCCTGGGGTCCTCCTCCTGGCGGTCCTCCTCCTGGCGGTCCTCCTCCTGGCGGTCCTCCTCCTGGCGGTCCTCCTCCACCTTGTGGTCGTAGTGGTGGAAATGGCCTGTTTTCAGGCGACGGTACTCTGTTGCGATTGAGCCTGAATTCGTAGAACATGTCGGTTCCTTCAGGGATGCTGGGTGCGTCGGGGACGTCTGGTCCCATGGCTCGGTTAACGGCCTCCATGTCTTCTGGTTGTATTTGTTGGACGTGACCTGTTTGTTCGTTGATGACAAGTCGGGGTGGCGATACTTCTGTTTGGGTAGTCATGTAGCTATATGGCATTCCCCTGATTGGTTCGGGAATATGTAACTCAGCTGTTTGTGCGGCTAGTGCGTCTACTTCTGGTGACTGTACTGCGATTGCTTCGGGTTCTGCTACTTCACTGTGTGGGGTTGGCGATCGTTCGCTGGTATGGCTTGATACTGCCGGTGTTGCGGCTCGTAGTTGAAATTCGGTCCTTGGTGGTTCCGAATCAAGGCTGTCTTCTCGGCCGTCTATGGGTCCTTGTTGATGAGTGGTCGTGCGTCGACTAGTGGCACGTTGATGTGTAAGTCGTCGGCTGCTGGTCGCGTTGCCTCGAAGTAGTTATTTGTGTTGCTCCACCTGAGCTCGACCCAGCAACAGCGTTCTTTGTTGAATACTACGGGATGGAATCGCTGTGCGGTAGCTGCTTCTGCGTAGTATCCTGTGTTGTTCTCTTCGGACCTTCTGGTGTCTGGTACGTGTCGCCACCTTACTCGTCCTATGAGGTAACGAGTGGGCGCGTCCCGTTCTCTTGCGTTGATGCGATAGGGTACAAAGTCCCAACCGTCTTTCGTTGTGAGAGTCGCCACGGCGTTTGATGAGTTTTGAAGAGCTTGGATTTAATGTTACGTGCAAGCTGCACGTGAGCCTGACTTAGGCAACGTAAGGTGAACGCGGTGACTTAGCAACTCGTCAACTCTAGCACAAAGGCAGAGGATCGTCTCAACGCGCGAAGGCGGAGTCTTGCTTTTAGGTAGCAACGCGGCCCGAACGGATGAAGAGAGAGAGAGAGAGAAAGGGAGCCTTCTGGATTCGATATGAGAAGTGTACAAGAAATCCAAGCTATCGACTACAGCAGTCGATAGCTTCCTTATAACCTATACGCGCGATCCGCCTTCGTCAGCGAGACCGCCACTACTACTAGTCTGCTGGTAATCGTTCACAGTTATCAGTCAGCCCACTACAGGCCATCAGTCATCGTATCGTAAGCCGTCGGTCAGCCATCAGTCATCGTACAGTAATCAATCAGTCATCAGTCGTTGTATAGTACAGTTAGTGTCCCTTGATCACGCCCCCTCGGTTATCGGTTAGGTCAGATACCGACTATGACCCGGGACGTTACACTATTCAAATGGTCTTGTGTGGGGTTTGCAGCATACTGCGCAGTTTAGTCACTGCATAGGCAATGTCTGGTCGAGTTCCAATCATGATATATAGGAGTGATCCTATTACTTGTTGGAATGACGCGCGAATTTCTGGGTCTGGTGAACCTTTATTGGGTACTGGTTGATACCTTCAGGTAGCGGTGTGGGGAACCGCTTTCGCATTTGTGAGTTTAAAACGCTGCAGCACTTTTTGTAGATAATCTACTTGATCAACAAGGATTCGACCCTTGATTTAATTATGCGCATGCATAAGAACTCTTGGGTATCACCAAGATCACGACATTCCCAGATTTTCATAAACGTTCCTTTAGGGAACTAATGTCAGACATGTTCTTTCCAAGGAATAGAACATCATCGACATATACTATCACTACAATGGTTTTTATCTGCATTAACAAATAAACCTGAGTCTGATAGTAAGCGTGTGCATCCTAACGTAGCCATGGATTTATCAAGCGCTTTCCACCATGCTAAAGCAGCTTGTTTTAGTCCATATATGGCACACTTTAAACGCATCACTTTATTTTTCTGGTGGGGTTTTTTAAACCCTTCAGGTTGTTCCATATATAGTTCCTCATCGAGTTCACCATATAGGAAGGCTGTTTTGACGTCTAATCCGGAGATGTGCCAATCTTTTAACGCTGCAAGTGCTAACATCATCTGAACAGTCTCAAACCGTACCACGGGTGAGAATATTTCGTCATAATCAATGCCTTCAACCTGAGAGAAGCCTTTAGCTACAAGCCTGGCTTTCTTCCGGCCATCTGACTTTAAGTCAAATACCCATCAATTTTTGATGATCTTTCTGCCTTTCGGTGGGTCAACGAGTTCAAAGACTTTGCGTTTGCGAAGAGACTCTAACTCTTCACGACACGCTTTACGCCACTCCTTCTGTATATCACTTGGCATTTTTAGAATGTCCCTAAAGGTCCATTCACGTATATTGGAGGTATCAGGTGATTCCAGATCTAGCGGTGAAATTGCTTTGGCAAGCAATAGATCCAGGAATTTGACTCCCCCTTCCTGAGCAAGGTGGGTCAGCAACTGCTGATCTACTTCATCCTCTGAGTCGTGCGAAGAGTCACTCTTTGTACTTGGAGGATCAGGCTCGATTTGCTCAGGAATTCCTCCTGGAATTGGCTGATCTTGGCGTAAATGCTGCCGAGAGCTACCCGGCTGGTTTGTTACCAGTTTTCGCCAAGTATGACTTTGCTCAATGTCTGCTAGTGTTTTACTAGGAGGTTTATCTCCATAGACATTTTCAGGAAGAGTAGTTGTTTTCCTCAACGTCCAGATCTCCTCGGTTTAAATGGAGGAGGTACAGGATCTGGTACGGGAGGCAGAGCTTGCGGCTCATCAGGCTGAACAGCAGCCTCAGGTTCATCTGGAACCTGATCAACCCCGTCGGGTTGTCGAGCTGTCTCCCTTTAAGAAGCTCGGGAAGTGGTGAGTCAAGATCACCAGGAGTGGTGTCTTCAGACGCATCAATGGGTGGTTGATTAGATGGTGGTTTATTCAACTGGGTTGTTCCTCTTGTTCTACCGTCTTTTGGTCCAGTAGTACAATTAGGAAATAACATTTCATCAAACAGAGCTTTGTCTGAATAGAATACAGTTTTGATGACGCATAAAGGCATCGCCTTTCATTCCAGAAGGTCTACCTAAGTAGATCATAAGCTCGCTTTTGGGGGATAATTTGTTTATACGCCGAGCTTCTGGGATGTGCACATAAGCACCGCATCCAAACACTCTGAGATGTGAAATGTCTGGAATTCATCGTTTAATAGAAAATATGGTGTTTGCCATTTAAGGCGACTCATAGGTGTTCTATTATAACAATGTACAGCATGTAATACTGCAAATTCCCACCAAGACTGTGGTATACAAGCATCAAGTCGCATTGACTGTGCTTTGTCCATTATAGTGCGCATAAAGCGTTCAGCACGCCCATTTTGTTGTGGCGTGTGAGGTACGCTTTGTAGCACTGTAATGCCATCATCCTTTAAAGTTTTAAGGAACACATCTGATTTATATTCACCGCCGGCATCGGACATCCACTCTTTTATGGTAGTGTTAAATTGATTTTTAATTAACGCTATCCATTGTTTAAGCGCGCCAATTGCCGAAGCTTTGTCGCGTAAGAGTGATACCCATGCATATGAAGTATAATCGTCTAGAAAGACGATAAAATACTTATATTTATGATATGACGGTATAGGGAAGCTTTTTAGATCGGAATGAACCCAACTAAAGGGAGCTTTAGCCCTAGTATCAGATGGTGGATGAGATGCTGCAGGCATTTTGCCTTGCGCACATCCTGGACAGATACCATTAGTTGTAGGAATTGTAATTCCATCGGGAAAACCCTTTGTATAATCCTTAGCATGTCTTAGCACCTCTTTGGATGGATGTCCGAGGCGACGATGCATAAGATCGTAATCTACTTTGTAGATCAGTGGCATTTCTGCCGACTGTGCTTCTACTTCAATAGATTGCGCATCTAGCCAATATAATGGATGTCCATTTAAAATGGGTTTACATTGGACAAACGATTGTACTTTATGGTACAAGGTAATATGTTGCGCGTTGCCCATTACACACATACCTTGTTGTAAGAATGCTCCCATAGAAAGCAACCGCGTTGTCATTTTAGGTATGTAGAGGACTGGATGAACTCTAGTAGTTACTAAAGCGTCATTAATGTAGTGCTTAAGAAGCACTGTTCCAGATCCTTCTACCTAGATAATATTAGACGCAGTTCTAACCGGTATCCGGTCAGATTCTTCTGCTGGCTCATACTCAATGAAGTCACTAATTTTATTAGTGAAGTGCGCCGAAGCTCCTGAGTCTAATAGCCACATGGAGCTTATTTTTTCCCAACACTTAGCACACTGTGTGAAATATTGACCATGCTCGCATTTTAAAACATCAAGTGCGCCGATATTCATACTGTACAATGGAGACACTACAGACGGTACATTTTTATTTTTACAACTTGGTATCCTTATACTTTTTAGTAAGAGGTCCAAGACTGTCTGATTGTCAGCATTGTATAAGTGCTGTGTGAGAAAGGCGTACCTTTCTTCATCTGTTCCCCAATCAAGGGAAACAGTGTCCTCATTGTTCATCATAGGGTCCCAAGCCGAAAGATCAGGCTCAGGCGTTGGTGCACGAGACCCTGCAGGGGTCACATCACGAGACCCATATAATTGGTCTATGATCCGCATTTCTGGAGTTGTAGGCTCCAGTACCTCTCCACGCATCATGGCTTCTCCTTGTCTCCGCACAAAGTCCTGATGTTGTCTGTAGACAATGTCTATCAGCTCAGCAGAACTGCGAGCTCTGAGAGTTTGTGTATGCGTGCAATACTCATCTTTAGTGTAAAGATGGTAGGTTTTGCCAGTCGCAACAGCAACTTCCAGAGGAGGAAAGATTGGGATGACCGACATACCCTTCTTCGTATAGTTCATACTCCCCTGTTTCGGGAGTTGGAGCACAATTCTCTTTATCAGAGTCATGTGAGTCCATTGACATATCATTGAAGACGGAGGCCAATTCTGATGCACGTAGGTAGTTGTGCGCTCAACGTCCTCCGTATGATTGGAAGGACCCGGCTGCGACATGTCAATATCGACTTCGGAGTCATACTCCTCATCGTGGTTCCAATTGGAACGTGTGCGAACTTCTCGATCAAAATCAGAGAAGCGCTGCTCAAGCGTCTTTGTCGTTTGGATAGTCGCTGGGACTTCCAAACGCTCAGCGAGCGTAAGTGCGTTATTAACTGAGGGTAGATGCCCGGAGTCCTAGTAGTAGGAGGGGACTTAGAGACGGTGCGGGTGGTAATAGATGAATGCCCAATATGGGCGATAGTGGATGAAGTGGGAGATGGGAGTGCGGCGACGGATGCGATGTGGGAATGGCCTTGAGGTTGACCACGACCCTTGCCCTTGACGAACTTGCCATGTCCTGCACCCTGGTACCGCACTGGTTGTTAGACCGCTGCTGGTTAGAAGGTGTGGTAGACGATGAAGGCTGCGGCTGACCACCCTGCTTTGAAAAGTGAGGGTTATCGCGCTTGCGCTTCACGGCAGAGATCTTCTGGGCTGATTGCCCGCTCTTAACTCGTCCTCGGTTAGCTTCCGTCTCATAATGGTTAATAACAGTTGTCCGGACATCGATCAATGAAAGTTGATCAAGCCGGGTAGATGAGAGGATAATGGGAATGAGGTGTTCCCATTTAGACGGAAAGTTAGCCATGAGGATCATAGCTTGTAAGAGGGGGTCAAGCTCCATGTTTCGCGTAGATATACCAAAGCCAAATTTGACTTCAGCAAGACGTCCAATGGCGGCAGCCATCTTGTCAAAGACAGCACCAGGATGCTGATTCGGATTAAACCGAACACTAATCACCTCTTTAAAGTCCTTGTAAATACTGGGGACAGAGGGAAGTGAATAGGCATCAGCAAGATGTCGCCAAAGGTCATCCGCATGATCATTGATCGCAAAATTCTGCTGTATCGCAGCGGAGAGACGGAGGGTTATACATCCAACCGTCATCGCATTCTTGTCCTGCCATCCTTGCAGGGTATGCTTGTACTCATCCACTTCTTCAGTGTACTGCTCAGCTTCTTTTTTGTACAAAGCCATCTGAGCATTGTAAGCATCCTGCTCATTCTGCGAAGCAGTAGCAGCAAGTGCTTTCGGCTCCTCAGGTTTGGTAGGAATAGAAGGGATGGGGTGAGTGCCGTCGATAAAGCCCCAAAGGCCTTGCGCCATAAGGTAGGCTTTCATCGCACGTGCCCAGCTGCCATAGTCTTCACCGTTGAAGACAGTGACAAAGGTGCTGAGTTGGGACGTCATAGTATCTGTGAAGGCTGATGAGACATCAGCATGCTATTCACAATACTGGTATGAGTAAAAGAGAGAGCCTAGCATAGTCTCCTCCTCGTCTAGCGAGGTGGAAACTGCCTCAAGTGCCCGTGGCCATCTCACACTACTGAGACTGAATCGGTGCAATCCCTGAGGACTTATTGTGTCCCGTGGGACACAATACTAGGTTGCCAAGGGTAGCCTCGATGGTGTTGTCGACAACAGCAACTGTAGTTAAACAGCTTGACAATCATCGTCATTCGCAATGAACGCAATGGCACCCATGTAGCAGGGCCCATAACCTGTTGCGCAGCAAACAGTGTCATGGAGTCTCACCTTGTGAAGGTTTAGAGACTAATAGAGGTTTGTAGAGAGGAGTGCTCAAGTGTGCGTAGAGTGAACGACTTGTATTCTTAGAGGGGCTCTACTCCCCTCATTTATAGGAAAACCGGTCCCTATGGTCCACCCATGTCCGTTTGCGTAAAAGTGATGAGTAAAGGTGTCCACAATATCATGTTTTCAGTGATGCCTGATGTGAAACACCCCAGAAGTCTTCAATATCACCATGTGTGATACTGATAAGACTTGCACCCTCCATATTGGAGTTGCGCCCACTTTGTGCGTAACGGAGTACCCTAATATGGTAATCATATGTATGATACTACTGTAATGTCGTAACTGCTATAGATAAGATACATATGTACTTATTACGTTTCAACAGCCACTACTACCCAGCTATGGGCCGTCTGCTTGGCTATAGCGTGCTGGGTTGCTGTCACCCAGATATCTCTGCTGTGGATCTCATACGATATCGCAGTGATCTGCCATGGAAATACACCAAGAATCTAGTATTTCTCAAAGAGGCAAGGACTTTAGCCGACTTCCAGGCACGATGCCTGGAGATGGGTTTGTGCAGACAGACTCTCTTTAGTGGCTTGCCCCACCAACTCATCCCTGTCCCAAGTAATCTAACTATGGACATCATGCATCTTACAACACTTAATGACCCTGACCTCCTCATCAAACTATTCAGAGGCAAGATGGACATCTATGAGCCCGACGACAGGTCTACATGGGACTGGGCGGTCTTTTACCACAACAAACCCCTTTGGGAGGCCCACGGGGAATCAGTGGCTCAGGTCACCCTGTTTATTCTGTCGTGTTTTGGTCATGCACCTCAGAATCTGGCCAAGAAGATCAATTCTGGCTTCAGGGCTTGGGAATACCAGCTGTACGTGTACAGCTAAGGCCCCACTTTATTCCGACATACCCTTCCTCGAAAGTATTGGCTTAACTTTTGCAAGTTGGTCTCAGGGATATGCCTCCTACAATGGCATTCCATTACATGTGACGAACTTATCAAAGGGCACTCTAAACTGATGGACTTTGTTCAAGAGTATGAGGACCTGTACTACCAGCATATGGAATCTTGACTCCACTTTGTATGACAAAGTGTGCACTTACTCATGCACATCGGGCCAGAGACTCTGCACGCTGGGCCCCTTTCCTGCTATGCCCAGTGGACCCTTGAGACTGCTATAGGGAATCTTGGACAAGAGATCCGTCAGGACTGCGACCCCTATGCAAATCTCATGCAGCATGCAATCCTTTGTGCACAAGTAAACTCAATGCACGCTCGCCATCCCAATGTTAGGATTGATGTTCGTGCACCATCCAATGATGTATTACCTTCTAATGCTCTCGTGTTTGAAGAGAGTCCGGGCTACATATTTCTACCTCATTGTGAAGAAAAACTGAAGCCATTGAATGACCATGAAGCCGAGGCGCTCTGGGATTACTGGATCGAACAAGAGTGGCCTGGCCTAGATGCTTGGAATGACTCTGTCTGTTGCTGGGCTAAGCTACAGTTGCCCAACAAACAGAAGGTGCGATCAGTATGGTTTGAAGAGGGGTGTGCGGTGACCCTGCGGCGTACATCATGCATTGAGGTAATGTGCACATCTATCATTACCAGACTTTGGCTCACTATTATACTTTTGAAGATTATTTACAATGGCAATATACACATAGCAGACATACAATTCTACTTTTGTCTGCGTTTTGGGGGCATTTGGTACCCGCTGGCCATGGTGCGCCTGTTTTCCCCACCAGATGAAGAGGTTCTGCAAGACTCTAGTGAGACAGTTTATTTGTGTGATATCCTCCAGAGTCACGAAGGATTGCGTGTGGTGCATGTGAGTGCAATCCACTCAGTTGTATGTATGTTCCCAGAGCCACAAGTATCTGATACAGGATCAATTACTTACACCAGGAAGCTTGCGCTCATGCGACATCCCCATACCGGTATGACATGATTTTCAGACCAGAATACCGAAGATGATTTGATACCTACTGATTGAACTGTACGAGAGTATCTCTAATAATCTAACAGAGACATTTTTCCCTTATCGTTGATTGCTACAAATACTGTGTTCTGTTTTCACTCTGATATACATCACATTCACATTTGTTATTGAGTTCTACACAATGAGCAAGTTCTACACAATGAGCATGTACAGTCCTTAGTTTGCATGAGCCCTTTTCTTGCTGCCCACCCCTGCCTCTATGTTGTTGCCTCAGCCTGGATTTTGGCCAAATCATGTCGGCTTCATCCAAAGGTGTCAGACTCTCTGTCTGGGTGCCTACATTTGCGTGGTCCTCTGTTTTGAGGGTTGTAAGCCAGAGTATCAGCACAACATTGACAACTTATGTCTAAGGGCATCCTGAGCCCCTTGGGCTTAGTAACATTGCAGAACAGAACATCCTTGCCACCTGGTGCTATGACATATGGCAAGGAGGGGGAAGGTGGTGTGAGGAAATCCCAGTTGTTGTATTCGATTGGCGTGCCTCCAAGAGAGATCCTGGGCATAGCACAGTTGGCGATTATTACAGAGAATGATGATATAAAATACTTACCTCTCATGCAACAAGCTGTGCGCTCAAAGAGGACATGGATGACTGCCCGGTTTCTGGCATGCACAAGTTCTTGCAGGGTAGCCTTGTGAAGCAAGACAAGGTTGTGGGACTTGTTGGCTTTGTTGGAAGGGGCGAGATTGTCGTTTGCCTTGATTGCCTTGGTAGCCAGAGTGTTGCCTGTAGACATGGTAGTGGTAGAGTCATATACAAACCTGTGGGGTGTGGTTGTGAATATAAAGATCTAAATTCGGAAATGTGTTAGACATCTTTGGGACATCGTCCCCAGTGGTTCAGCAAAAGCGGAAGTCAATGGAATACATACCTTTGTCCCCTCTCTTCCATGTCCTCCTTCCTCCTTCCCAACAGCACGGATGATAGCTTCGACATGCCCATGCAGGGGGATCAGTGTGTGCAGCCATATGACAGCCTGTGGAATTTCGGTTCCACATGTGCTGATAGCGCTGATACACGATTGACACATGGACTGCATTCTGGAATAGGAAGTCACATAAGCGAGACTCAATATATGCACATTATAGAAGGCTGAGTTCCATACCGTCCAGGGTCCGATTATACAGAGCATTATTACAAATGCTTCTGAGAAAGTGCTTGAACAGAATGTCTTCCACATTTGGGTGAAATGGCTTGCCAGTCAGCAGAAATATGAAATTACAAAACTCCAGGAACAAGTTGCCAGCCGAAAAAAAGAGCTTGAGGAGTTGTGCTTACTAAATAATTCACACCAGTAAGATCTCACATCATATCTACCTACTGACAAATGATAATCTAAATGAAGGGAGACAATCAAACTATTCGCAAAAGAATATAATGAAATGAGGGGCAATGGCACGTCCCTGTCCCTGGTGCTCGGGAGTGCCCTGCTGAAGCCCAAACTTAGAATCCAAGTTGACTACTCCTTGGTTCCTTTCTGGGAAAAGGAGGAATTTACTCATACCTTGAAGGACACCAAGAAAGGTGAGACCAACACAGACATAGCTCATATGTCCGCGGAGCCTACTGCTAGATGGGGACGCCCAAGCAACGACGATACCCTTGATGACAGCAAGAGCAATCTATTTTTGCATAACACAGATGGCAACAGGATCAGCAAATCATCCCTCAGGTACCTAAGCAAGCAGGCATGAAGGATCTGGATCTCGCTTGAGAAACAGGGCATGGCACTGAAGACCTTTACCCAATGACCAAGCTGGCCTGGGATTACTACACGTGGTCTCTACTTGGTGACCCAAAACTTGACTTCTTACTCTTATGCAATGATGGTGAATGGAAACTCAAGCTCTGGAGCATCAAGGCATATTCATGCTGGAGTGGGAACCATGGAGTCCGTAACAAGAAAACCAAAGATGATAAGGAGTCTGGCAATGTTGATCTCAAGATCCTCAAAGATGAAACTCTTATTTGCATGGACTTAGAAGACGAACCAAAAGCCCCAGACACCCATGGCACAAGTCATACCCCTGATGAAGATGTGCACGGTGATGGAATTAACAACAAGGTGCATTCCTCATCTTCACACATATACCCATTACTTCATCCCTCTGTTTTGCAGGTCCCAGAATCCCCTACCGTACATAGGTCAGAGATAGAGGACCCATTGTGAGTCCCTCTCCATCCAACCCTTGTTGTTCCTTCAACTGTCATCCACCCTCAGCACGTCAACAGGGTCAACTGCTACGTCCAGTACTCCCCAAGGTAGGCCCCCACTCTCCCGTATATGTGCACATACATACTTTAAACAGGTACCACCAATAAAGGGCTCACACTGCCCCCACCAGACTCAGCTGCAAGTTTGACTGAACATCTACCATGAGGACAAGTTGACGCACATCCATCACCTTATAATGATTCAACAATGGCTCTGCCAGAGGTGCGTGCATCTATAGCATTATCTCCAACTTGTATTGCTGACACTCTTACAGACTGCTCTGCATGCCACCACTGTGTCACCCTGGGCAACTGCAACCACAACACCATCTGGCACCATGGACTTGCCACCTGTGTGCAAAGTCACACTCACCCTAGGCACACGCAGCGATGGGAACACCAGCGCCATCAGTCCTACCACCACCTCCCTTGGCCCCAAGATGTGCAATGCTGCAGTGCCACTGCCACTGGGTACCATACCCCAGGACAACCTGTGTCTTGAGCAGGCTAAGGTATCCCTTAATGAGAAGAGGAAGTTTGTCAGCAAGACCAAATCCACTGCCCCTAAAAGGCAGAAGTTATCCAGCCCTGCAGTGCCTATGCAAGGGAACTCCATTAGGTATGTGTCTACTATAGCCCTTATGTGGTTTTCACACCCCGTATTAGGAATATCTGCATGCGCCACTGGAACGAGCGACAGTCAAACAGGCAGGGTCTCGCGTCTGACTTCGACACATACTTCAAGGCACTCAGCGATGCTGAGAAAGAGGTGGGTTGACTTGCTTTCTTGCCTGGATCATGGACGACTTAATCTCTACCTGTGATTCAAGCCATTCAAGAAAGAAATGCTATCCAACTGGGCAACTGGGGCGAGTCATTCTATATTCAAGAAACTCGGTGAACTAATACAATTGCCACTACAGAAGAAGACAAAGGCGACTGCCAGCAAGACCATCGATTCTATCCCTAAATGACGCATATGCTTCAAACATTGTTCGCAATAGACTGCATCTTGTTATCTCATCGACAAGAATCGAAGGATCAAGAGGAACTGAGGAGAATCAATGGGAATCGTGTTGTGTTTATGGTACAGGAATTGAAGGCATTGGTATGAAAACAAGGGGAATTGCTAGGGCTGTAATTTGTATCGATACATAGATTGGAATATATTCTTTTCGATGCATGCAGAGCTGTCACTGTCTTTACAACCAACCGTATTTGATCAATTAAATTCTGTTTTTCCTCAATTTGCTCGACCAGTATAGTATACAATTTTTTTAAATCTTTTTTGATATAGTATAAGGTACATTTAATTGATCGGTATGTTTTTTTCAATACACTCGAAAATAACATATATTAATTGACTACAATCTATGAACCTTGTTCATGAGGCCTCATGAACGAATGAAACAAAGGAGGGACGGCAAAGGGTAGATCTTGGGTGGCCTGTATGGGCGCTTATGGACACACTTCACCTGGTCATCACCTCATCATGCTTCACTGATGACTCTCCTCAAAGATTCCAATGAATTAACAAGTTGACCATTATCTAAGTGTGTTTATCTGACTGGACCCCTTTCATAGCTGGGGCCAGGGGCGATCCCACATTTTTCTCGCACCGAGATCCAAGATCATTGCTCAAGACAATGCCCAACTCCTCTTTTGAGTTGTCGGCACCATCCCTGGGAGGATAACTGCCTCCGCAATAAAATGAAGCAGTTCAGGTGTATTATCAGACAAGGTTAGATTGTTGGATATGTGACTGACTCATCTGATGCAAGACACACAAATAGCTTTGGTGTTACACTCAGACCCTGCTCAAACTGCCAAAACACACAAGCAACGCAAATGCCTTCACGAGCACTGGAAGAATTGCCATGATTACCCAGAGGCACATACCTGGGAAACACGTGATCAAGCAAACATCGAAGAAGAAGAGGCCGTACGCGCACTCGTAGCGGCAGAAGACGACAGCTACCTCGCCTATGATGAGGCGTGCAGAGTCCGCCAGCTTGTGAGTAACCTGATAACTCGCGGTAGAACCCCAGATGCTGGCAGGAAGGTCATTACAGGACGGATGAGGGTCACGTGATACGGTCATGTGACGAAACCCCCAGGTCACGGGATCTGACCTAAGCAATAAGCCAGGGGGGCGCGCAGAAGGATTGTCCCGGGCCACAGTACGTATCTGGCCTAACTCATAACTCAGGGGACGTTGGAAGAAGCCATGGAACTTGGCGGAAGACAGTTGTGTCCTAAAGACAACCAACGATGACAAATAGCGATTGTGTGGTGTAAGACCAGCGACCTGAGGCTGCCGATATCAGTGGGCCGTGGCTGCCATTGGGACGCACTCCAGCGGGCCGGGTTTGATCCCCTTTCGGGTATGTGTTCAAGATGGATTAGTCCAAGGAGCGCCTGTGTTAGCGCCGAGCCATTGTTTATTGTCGCATTTATGGCTGACTGTTGTGGATGACATTTCCCCTTATGCTTACCATTGTGATTACTGATTGCTTAGTGTCGCTTAGTCACGCACTTACTCATGCTCTGTGATGCTTAGACATTCACTTACTCATTCGCTTACTGATGTGATTAGACATTCGCTTATTGATGTGTGAGTAATCCTTTGTGATATTTACTCATACTATATGTGTCGGCTTCATATCTTGATGGACACTTACTATAAATACTATACAAGTTGCGCTATGGTTCGCTAGCTTAGTTGTCTTGAAATCCACCTGTACTCTTCTCAGGAAGTTCAGACAGTCTTATAGCAGAGTCATTGTTCTTTGTGACTATCTTGTTGCCAACTTAAGTGTTAGGCGTTGCCACCTTGAAACGAACCTCAAGCTAAGCGGTATTAGGGGATCTTTTGATTATTTGTCCCTTTACAAGTCATTCAAGTCGTTCCTGAGTTCAGAAGCCATGCGCTTTGCTCAGAGTTGAAGCAAGGAAGACCCATCAGATCCAAGTCGGATCAACGTTCAGTGGAAATGTTACATTTGGGGGTGTCTCATGTTGTCGAATTTTTTGTCTGGATAGGAGGCTGAGCAAATCCTAGACGCATTTCCAGCCATCTTGGGCCTGCGGTCTTACCTGGGTTAAATATTGATCGAGTGCCTTTACCCAACTACCCACCTGATACTGCCCAAACACCTCTCTGCCTGAGACAGAACACTGGCAAATGCCTTCCACAATATTTCAACTGATCCTAGATGCAGCTCTTGTCGACTACAGCAAGAAAGTTGGGATAGACATAGCTACACACACACTTGCAGACAGCCTACTGTGTTGTGGCTCTCCCAATGACGTTCTTACATCCTGTGGCTTTCAGCCAAAGCCCAAAGCCACAGATAATGGCCCAGGAAAGCTAAGCCAAGGCCATAAGTGTAATGCCTTGCATGGCAGAGCCTGACTTAGGCAAATGTATGCAGTGACAAAGGATAACGTGACTTAGCAGCAATGAGTCAACACTTGTAGATGGGACTATTGAGGACACCTGGAAGTGCCTCCCTAAGGGGTCGGATTTGGCTAGTCGGCGCAAACAGTTCTTTAGAGAGATGAAGCCTGACTAGATTCAAGATGTTACAAAAGTGTCAAGCTGTCGACCACATCAGTTGACAGCTACCTTATAACTGGTCTTTAGCAGCAAGCCTTCATCAGCTATGCTGCCACTACTACTACTGCTTGGTAACATCCACTAATACTTCTGAGTAATCGTACAGTTGTATGAGTAATCCAATGAGTCCACCTTAGTAAGTCTTTGGGAGCAACTCGTCATCCCGCTTACCCTTGACCCAAGTAATGAATCATTACATCACCCCCTTCACAAGGGTGAGCGCCCATGCTCGACTACCCAATTAGTTACCATAGTGAGTCCCACATCTGTCTCATACTCATCTCGCACCCTCCTTAGTGCATGCACCCTACCCAGGTGTGCAGCCAAATGCCACGCTCAGTCGACATGGACGAAGATATCGTCCTTGAGCTTCTTGATGGCCACTTCCAGCTCACCGATGACTTCTGAAGATGCACAGTAGCGCCTCACCTCAGCCTGAAGGGAGATGTCCCCCAGTCTGGCAAGGGCTTTGTCTACCTGATGCTTTCCTCAGAAGTCAGAGTGGAAATATCACAGCTCTTTGTGAGTGTACTCAGCTGCTGGTCCCATATCTCTGCACGGCTCTGCATGGATATCTCCTCGGTCAATGGGTGAATACTGCCCCATTGTTCTGAACACCTCTGGGTTGTCCAACATTCTGACCCTGATGTACTTGGCAGGGATCCTTTGTCCTTCATGTTCAATGACCATAGGTACCCAATTCATCCCATTGTTGAGGACAAATCTGCCGGGAGTAGGCAATATGAGATGGAGAGGGCGCCTCGGTGCATGCATTTGGCTTGTAGTGTCGGGCAACAGGTCACGCTGCTTGTGGATTGAGGACATACCTCGCACCACATACCCTTCTGCAGCAGTGGGGCCATTGATGACGGCGATTGGCAGTGGTCAGAGTAACTCTTCCTCAGCTTCTTCAGTAACCCCTGGGATGATAGTATAGTTGATGTTGCAGCGAGGGGGCACGTGCAGAGGGGTGCAGTGGCAGTAGTTGGGGAGATTATTGCATTGGGTGCACATGACGGTGGCAACTCAATATGAGTCGTCGTCAGACTTGTCACTGCTGTATTGGTCGACAGCAGTAGAGGAACTGGTGGCGGTGGGGAGTCGTATACTCGCCTCTTCAGGTGGAGCCTCCTTGTCTGTCTCTCCATCTCCATCCTCGGTTCCGTCTGATCCTCCTTCCAAGCCTTCATTATCTGCTGTAATAGCTGGTAATCCCTCCTCATTGTCCTCAACTCAGCCACTTGCGGGAGTAGGGAATCGCCTGTGAGCCTCGGCCAGGTCTTGCTCTTGTTGTTCTCGTTCCTCTCTGTCTCGCTCTGCGACAGCTCTGACATGCTTGACAGTGGAGCAGAAAGGATTGTCCACATTGTTGTTGGAGTTGTAGGTGGCAAGAGTGTGGACATAGGGGATCTCGTTGATGTTGATGATGGTAAGAGGAGTGTGAGCCATGGAAGTTGGGTGTTGAGATATAAGTCGCTCTGTCAGGGCTGCTTTTATGTGAATTTCAGCCTTCAGGTTAGAGCGCTTAAACTTCCTTATCTCTTCTTCCACATGGACATTGTTCCATGGGACCCACTGGTTCTCTGACTTGGTGTACCCTTTCCACTTGATTAGGTATTGGAGTTTGCATCCTCTTCCATGTCTTCTCAAGTCTAACACCTTTTCAACCTCATATTCTTCCATGCCATTGACCAACTCGGGCAGTGGGCATGAGTAGTTTACACCATGCATGCAAGTTTCTTTGTAAGGCGTGAGTAAGTCTGTGTGAAACATGTCATGGATCTTCCCTTGCAGAGGTAATTTGAGCCAATAGTTCACAGGGGACATCACCTGAACAACCTCAAATGGTCCATGTCTTCTGGGTGCTAGTTTCATGGTCAGCTGATTGGTTCGTAGGTTGTGCCCTTCAAGCCACACCTGATCTCCGGTGGCATACTTGGGTGTATCTTTGTGTTTGATCCATAAGCCTTGCACCTTCTTCATGTTTTCCTGCACACTCCGTCGAGCCTTTTCAAGTTGTTCCAAGTGATCATTCACAATTGGCAGATTGGCTGGGCCTGGCACCCATTTATCTCTTGGATGGTACCCCATAAGTGTAAAGAAGGGGGTTTGCTTAGTGGTGCTACTCATCGTGTTATTGTGGGTGAATTCTGCCAGGGGTAGTTGTGAGGACCAATTGTCTTGTCATTCATTGGCCCACAGTCATAGATACTGTTCCAACCACTGATTGGTACATTCCAATTGTCTGTCTGTCCTGGGATGGTATGCCATTGATATCTTTTGCTGGATTTGGGGTATATGACATAGTTCTCTCATGAACTTTGCTGCGAACCGAGGGTCTCGATTGCTGATGACTTTGCTTGGTAATCCAAATCGGGGTAGTACAGTTTTGGCGTAGAGCCCTGCAGTTTCTTCTCCCAATATCATCTCTTGACAAGGGATAAATATTGAAGCCTTTGAACAGTTGTGGTCCGTAATCGTGAGTATGGAGTCATATCCATTGGAGGGTGGTAACTTAGTGATGAAATCGACTGCTATCACTTCAAATGGGGTAGCATTTGGTTGTGGAAATATTGGGGCCAGTATCAGGTGAGCAACTCGTGAGTTTTGGTTATCCCTGGGTGCCCTGCAGTCAATACATCATGATGTTGTTGGATGACTTCCCTTAATTCTTCATCTTTGCAACTAGTGATCACCACTTTCCCATTTTTGAACCATACTCTGTTGTGTTTCTTTAACTTGTGGGGGCTAATCCATGAGTTAAGCCTTGCTTCATCTTGTGTAGTTTGTATCGGTGCAACTCCCATTGTCGTTTGTATGAATAGTTGATTGGGTAACACAGTTACCTGATCATTGTCTTTCTCCCCTGTGTTGTAGTCTGGTCTTCTGGACAATGCGACAGCTTGTCCATTGGCTTTGCCTTTGAGATGGTGTATTTCGATGTCGTATTCTTCCAGTTCTAGCACCTCTCTGGCTACTTGTCGACTGATCTTTTGTGGGTCTTGCCAGTATTGCAAATTCATATGATCAGAGAATACCCTGACCTTGTGTGGTGACCCCACCAGTAGATATCTCCAATTGCGTAATGCTTTCACAATGGCGAACAACTCCAGGTTGTAGATATTGTAATTGCATTCTGCCTTGTTGAGGGTGGCCAAATAGAATGCTACAGGGTGTCTCTTGCCATCTGTTCCCTTCTGCATCAGTACTGTGCCCACTGCGAAGCCTGATGCGTCGACTTCTAGGTCATATTGAACCTGTGGATTTGGGTGAGCCAGTATGGGTTCACTGGTGATTCATTGCTTGAGAGTGTTGAATGCTTGTTGGTGGGCTTGTCCCCATGTCCATTCGGTGTCCTTTCGTGTTAGCTCATTCATGGGGTGTGCGATGTTGGCGAATCCTTGAATAAAAGGCTGGTAAAAATCGCAAAAGCCCAAAAAACTACGTACATCCTTGACTTTTGTTGGTGTGGGCCAGTCACGGACCCCCATTACTTTTACTGGGTCCATATGTGTCATCCCCCTTTCAAGGATTACCCCCAGGTAATCAATTGATGGGACATGGAAGGCACATTTGTCCAGCTTGAAATAAAGGTCATGAGCTGCGGCGACAGCCAAAACTGCTGAGACTGCAGCTGTGTGGGCATCATGTGTTCGTTGTGTTGTCCCAAAGTTGTTTGTTGCGATGGCTATATCATCCATGTAGATTTGTATGTTGGTTCCTTCTGACTCAAACTTTGCAATAATGGGTTGGTAAATCTCTTTCATGAAGGCCTGGAAAGTGGCTGGTGAGTTGCAGAGCCTGAAGTACATGACTGTGGGCTCAAAAAGGCCTTGGCATGTCTTGAACGTGGCCTTGTGTTTGTCTCCTGTTGAAACATAATAAGTACGTACATATCTTATCTATAGCAGTTACGACATTACAGTAGTATTGTACATATGATTACCATATTAGGGTACTCTGTTACACACAAAGTGGGTGCAACTCCAATATGGAGGGCGCAAGTCTTATCAGTATCACACATGGTGATATTCAAGACTTCTGGGGTGTTTCACATCAGGCATCACTGAAAACACGATATTGTGGACACCTTTACTCATCACTTATTGCGTAATGGACATGGTAGGACCATAGGGACCGGTTTTCCTATAAATGAGGGGAGTAGAGCCCCTCTAAGAATACAAGTCGTTCACTCTACGCACACTTGAGCTACACACTCTACAAACCTCTCTACCAGTCTCAACACCTTTACAAGGTGAGACTCCATAACTCTGTTAGCTGCGCTGGTTGCTGCGCAGCAGGTTATGGGCCCTGCTACATAGGTGCCATTGTGTTCATTGCAAACAATGATGATTGTCGAGCTGTTTGACTATGGTTGCCATTGTTGACAACACCATCGAGGCTACCCTTGGCAACCTGGCATTATGTCCTATGGGGCATAAAGACCTCAGGGATTGCACCGATCCAGACATCAGAGGATGTTGGCCACGGGCACTTGAGGCAGCTTCTACCTCGCTAGTACGAGGAGATAGCTAATGCCAAGGCTCTCTTTTTACTCATACTGGTATTGTGAATAGCATGCTGATGTCTCATCAGCCTTCACATGTTATGATGTAGTCAACGTGGCCTGACTTAGACCCTACATGCGATGGCAATATGACGTGACTTAGCAGCGCGTGTCAACACACGAAGGTGTGACTTGTTCCAAGGACACTTGAAAGTGCCTTCCTAAGAGAGCTGTCGCAAGGCGGGAAGAGAAGAGACCTGACTAGATTCGAGAAAGATACAAGAGAGTCAAGCTGTCAACCACATCAGTCGACAGCTACCTTATAACTGGTTCTTGACTGTACGCCTTCATCAGCGATACAGCCACTACTACTAATGCTAAGTAATCGTCCACTAATATCATCTGTCATCATCAGTCATCGTACAGTAATACTATCAGTAATCCACATCGTATGCATGAGTAAGTTTCGGGAGCGACTCGTCATCCCGCTTACATGAGGCAGTCCATCAAATCGTAACATCACAGATACTATGTTGTCCCAACTTAACACCTTTGTCCCCATCTTTGATGGTCAGGACTATGGCAGCTGGGCGCGTGTGATGAAAACCTTTTTGATGGTGCAAGGGCTCTGGGGCTATGTAGATGGTACCAATGTGGAACCAACTCACCCTGTCAAACCCACTGCTCCGAAGCCTCTATCCGACAAAGCTTCTGAGAAAGAAGTGGATGTCTTTAAAGCTCAATCAGAGATTTATAAAGAGGACAAGGAGAAGTATGACAAAGTGATGGAAGATTATCCTGCCATACTAAAGACTTGGCAAGATAAGAATGCCATGGCTATTGGCAACATCACTCTTTGCCTCACTTCCTCCCTCCAGCAGCTCTTTGCTTCTATCTCTGATGCTGATGACTTATGGTGCAACATTAGGGACACTTATTCCATCCCCACTGTCCCATCTATCTATAAAGACTTTAAAGAGGTCATCAGTATCCGGTTCAATCCGAACCAGCATCCTGGCCCAGTCTTTGATAAGATGGTTGCAGCCTTAGGTTGTCTTGCAGAAGTCAACTTTGGCTTCGGTCTTAGCTTGTGTAACATGGAGCTTGACCCACTCTTGCAGGCTATGATTATCATGGCCAACTTTCCATCCAAATGGAAACAACTTGTTCCTATTATCCTTTCTGGCACTCATCTTGATAAACTAACAATCATGGATGTTCACACAACCGTGATCAATCACTTCGAGACGGAAGCGAACTGTGGACAAGTCAAAAGCGGGCAATCTGCCCAGAAGATCTCTGCTGTGAAGTGCAAGTGCGACAACCCTCACTTTAGCAAGCAGGGTGGTCAGCAGCAGCAGCCTTCATCATCCACCACACCTTCTAACCAGCAGCAGCCTAACAACCAGTGCAGTACTAGAGGTGTAGGACAAGGCAAGTCTTTCAAGGGCAAGGGCCGTGGTCAACCTCAAGGCCACTCTCACATTGCATCAGTTGCCGCACTCCCATCTCCCACTTCATCTATGATCACCCATATCGGGCATTCATATATTACTACCCGCACTGTCTCAAAGTCCCCTCCTACTACTAGGACTCTGGGCATTTACCCCTCTGTAAACAACACACTTTCACTTGCTGAGCATTTGGAAGTCCCAGCAACAATCCAAACGACGAAGACACTTGAGCAGCACTTCTCTGATTTTGATCAAGAAGTCCACACACATTCCAATTGGAACAATGACGAGGAGTATGACTCCGAAGTCGATATCAACATGTTGAAGCCAGGTCCTTCTAATCATATGGAGGACTTTGAGCACACAACTACCTACGGTGAGTCAGAATTGGCCTCCGTCTTTGAAAATATGTCAATGGACTCACGCGACTCTGATAAAGAGAATTGTGCTCCAACTCCCAAGTCAGGGGAGTATGAACTATATGAAGAAGGGTATGTTGGTCTTCCTCCTTTGGAAGTTGCGGTTGCCTCTGGCAAATCCTATCATCTTTATACTAAAGATTGATATGGTAATGCTATGCATACACAAACTATCAGAGCTCGCAGTTCAGCTGAGCTAATAGGTGTAATCTATAGGCAACATCAGGACTTCATGCATAGGCAAGGCAAAGCGATGATGCGAGGAGAGATGCTGGAGCCTACAACTCCAGAAATGCGGAACTTCGAGCTGTTGGATGGGTCTTGTGCAGCAACACCTGAACCTGATCTCTCAGTGTGGGACCCGATGATGAATAGCAAGGACACAGTTTCCCTTGATTGAGGAACAGATGAAGAAAGGTACGCCTTTCTCACACAGCACTTATACAATGCTGACGACCAGACAGCCTTGGACCTCTTACTAAGAAGTATAAGGAAACCAAGTTGTAAAAATAAAAATGTACCGTCTGTAGTGTCTCCATTGTACAGTATGAATATTGGCACGCTTGATGTTTTAAAATGCGAGCATGATCAATATTTCACACAGTGTGCTAAGTGTCAGGAAAAAGTAAGCTCCATGTGGCTATTGGACTCAGGAGCTTCGGCACACTTCACTAATAAAATTAGTGACTTCATTGAGTATGAGCCAGCACAAGAATCTGACCAGATACCAGTTAGAACTGCGTCTAATACTATCTATGTAGAAGGATCTGGAACAGTGCTTTTAAAGCACTATATAAATGAAGCTCTAGTAACTACTAGAGTACATCCAGTCCTTTATATACCTAAAATGACAATGTGGTTGTTTCTATGGGAGCATTCTTACAACAAGGTATGCGTGTAATGGGCAATGCACAACATATTACCTTATACCATAAAGTACAATCGTTTGTCCAATGTAAACCCATTTTAAGTGGACATCCATTATATTGGTTAGATGTGCAATCTATTGAAGTAGAAGCACAGTCGGCAGAAATGCCTCTGATCTACAAAGTAGATTATGACCTTATGCATCGTTGCCTTGGACACCCATCCAAAGAGGTTTTAAGACATGCTAAGGATTATACAAAGGGTTTTCCCGATGGAATTTCAATTCCTACCACTGATGGTATTTGTCCAGGATGTGCGCAAGGTAAAATGCCTGCAGCTTCTCATCCACCATCTGATACAAGGGCTAAAGCACCCTTTAATCATGTTCTTTTTTTTTTTTTTTTGGATGAATTTATATTCCGGAGCAGTAATTAATACAAAGCCGGTCACAAGACATTAAGTCTGTAATTTATCGAGAGGTAGTCGTAATCATAACCCATAGGGAATATAATAGAATAGTATGTGCACCCACCCAGTGGAAGTGTAAGTAGAGTCTATGACTAAGAGAGGTAGGGATACGTCCAGAAGAAGGGAAGACGCAAACAGAAGGAAAAATAAATTTTGCCAAAGAGAAACTTACCCAGCAAAGGGACGTCTTCACAAGGCTTATGGTGATAAATTACCCCGGGTCAGGGGGAAAAAGGTTTTTCGGACCCATGAGGAGGAAGCCATGTGCCACAGCTTCTAATTGGTTCATGGGTGGCGGTTCAAAGTCCAGTAGGGTGTCTGCTGCCAAAGGCTGGCCCACTGTTGAAACAATGGGTTGTGTAACGTCCCGGGTCATAGTCGGTATCTGACCTAACCGATAACCGAGGGGGCGTGATCAAGGGGACACTAACTGTACTATACAACGACTGATGACTGATTGATTACTGTACGATGACTGATGGCTGACCGACGGCTTACGATACGATGACTGATGGCCTGTAGTGGGCTGACTGATAACTGTGGACGATTACCAGCAGACTAGTAGTAGTGGCGGTCTCGCTGACGAAGGCGGATCGCGCGTATAGGTTATAAGGAAGCTATCGACTGTTGTAGTCGATAGCTTGGATTTCTTGTACACTTCTCATATCGAATCCAGAAGGCTCCCTTTCTCTCTCTCTCTCTCTTCGTCCGTTCGGGCCGCGTTGCTACCTAAAAGCAAGACTCCGCCTTCGCGCGTTGAGACGATCCTCTGCCTTTGTGCTAGAGTTGACGAGTTGCTAAGTCACCGCGTTCACCTTACGTTGCCTAAGTCAGGCTCACGTGCAGCTCGCACGTAACAGGTTGGGTAGATGTAGTCCAAGGGGTGCTCGCAGTCGAAGACTGGCCCGCCCTTGGTAAGGATGGTGATAGTGATGGAGGATTTCGGGTATGATCCTTGTTAGGTTTGAATGCCGCATGAGATCGTGCGAGAAAGTCGTAAAACCTTCCGCACAGAGCAGCATTCTTGCCTAATAAATCTGCCGGTGAGAAGCTAGACCAGCGCACATATCCTGCGGCGGTGGTCCAAGTGTCCTCAAATCTTGGGCAGTCGTAGATGAGGTGGTGCCAGGAGCGGTCAGGGAAACCGCATTCACAACCAAGCTCGTCCTGGGGTATGTCAGGTCGGAACCGCTTAGTATAATCCGATGTGAAGGCATGACCTGTGATGAGTGTCTCACTGTTTATACGCAACAGAGAGACCAAGGATCACAAGGAACAGGGTGGCTAACGTCGAACCAACAAGGAGATAGACAAGGGACAGGGAACAATGAACCACGAGTAGCAAGACAAGGATGAGGAACAACCCAATGATGGGAAGCTGCTCTGAAGACAGGAATGTACAAGTGGGGATGTCGCAAGTGGACAGTCTGAGGGACTGTCTGTTACATTGCTCCAGCTTATATACCTGAATACATGGTCTGTGCGTACTTTAGGGGAGGCCCAACTCCGATCCATGGGTGGGCCCATGGAATACTCTAGAAGCATTCTAAAGATAGCATGGAATGTGCTGGAAGGTTTCTAAGTATATCGTCCAATAGCATTAATCCCTGATAAGCTCCGCTCATCAGGTGATTGATCAACAATCTTCGTTTACCAATCCACGGACTTTGTTTATCAATCAACAATCTTTGTTGATTGATCAACAAACAAGTCATGTGAGGTCATCTGACCTTTCACTTGGTAAGTCCCAGTTCCGGACCGGGTCTTTCTTGAATAGGAAGGAAAGGATTATCCAATCCTTTCACGTGCGTTGTCTTGGCTAGTTCCACTAGACCAATACTTCGTATTCCTGGGTTTGTGTGCGCGTTCCCTTGCGCACTCCTGAGTTTCCCGGGTAAGTCACGGACCGAGGTATAGGTTCGTGACATGACCCACTGCCAGGCGGAGAGCAGTGGATGTGGCATGTCGTGATATATCCGCCATGGCTTCGTTGACACCAAGCCAGAGAGGGTGGTTTTTGCCATCCGGGGGTCGAGTGAGGGCATATTCCCAGGCGAATGATGGTATGGGTTCGGCTCTACGTTTTTCGAGCCATTCCATAGCCCACTGAGCGAAGGCGCATTTGCGTGCGAGGGCTTTCTGCCGTGAAGGTGAATGGACAGTGGAGAGTAGTGCTCGGGGGGTAATGGTGCACGTGCTCAGGGCAGCACGGCGGGCGAGGGTGACCTGAGTCCTGGTCCTGACCGCAGGAGACCAAGTAAGCCAAATCTTGACATTCCCATGCTGAGCAAAGAAGTTTGTCAGTGCTTTATGAAACATAAGTACCGTCCTCTGATGATGTAAGGTACGTATGTTGGTGATGGTTTGGAGCGCAGACAAGTTACCAGCCAATAAGTAAACATGAGCAGGGGGTGCACGTTCGTTATAGTAAGTTTCAACCCATTCGGCCGCTTTCGCAAGCGCGAATAGGTCTACATCAAACTGGGTCACTTCCGTCCCCAAACACCATTGCTGGGTCTGGTTCTGGAGCTCCCCGCCTTCACCTCTGACGGTGAGTACAGCTGCCGTGCCCGCTACGACAAGGTCGTCAAACCGATCTTTGTTAGAGATCGTGGCAGCTGTCTGGATGATGACCCTCTCCGAGTCTGAGGCCAACCACTCATTGTAGAGCACCGCGATGTCTGCTTTCCAGTCTTTAGAGGTGGTAAACCCCTTCAATTTCACCGCACCCTCCCAGTTGGGAACCTCCCAGGGGGGTACTGCCGTGACATCGGTGCGCAGACCCTCAACAGGTACTTGTGCAGCCATTGCCTCCAAAACCATGGGGCACGGGGCACTCTTCCTTGGCCCAGAGTGTGGGTGAACATTCACTGCCCCACCATCACTGGTGTGCGGGCCGCCCAAGGACTCCTCCTCCCAATCAGGACCGAGACGGCGCCTGAGTTGAGAGGTGGGGGGAACGCGGTACAGCCTGAGGGCAGAGGTGTTTGTCAGTTTTTCAATGTAGAGCTTCGCAGGTAGCACCCTGGTAAGCTCGTGAAGAGCTTCCCTGGGTGCTGTCCTGAATGCTCCAGATATCACCTTTACACCGTCATTACAGACAGCTTGGACTTTTTTGAGGAGCCCTACTTTATTTCGGGCATTGATCCACAGTTGGCAACCGTATGACAGTACCGGGAGGCAGACGGCATTAAACACCAGTCGCCATTTGGCCATAGAAAGCCCCCGATGTGTGTTCCCAAGCACTGACAGAGCTTTGAGGCTCGCCCGCGCGCGGTTGCACATGATATCGACGTGCTCGTTCCAGATTAACCTGTGGTTCACAAAGAACCCCAAGTAACGTACTAGAGCTTTTGCCTCGACCCAGTAAGTGTTCAGGGCTCTGGTACTTCCCCCTTGCAGGGTTCGCCGATCACCTTTGGGGTGCTCACTGGGCCTCCTCAACTTAGAATGACGTTGAGACTTGGGTTTAGGTCGGGGGCATGCTAGCCATGAGGCCAGGCCCTTAGCCAACCCATCCAGAGGTCTTGGCGGTTCGTCTACTCCTTTGTGAATGCGGAGCTCCAAGCTGTTCAGCATGTCCTCACTGTCTGGTTTGGACAACCTAGGCCTGCGGAAGAATATCAGTTCAGTTTTGTCCGGCTCAATAGCCAGACCATTGCGATTCAACCACTCATCGCAGATACTATACCCGTCACAGAGGGCATCCTTGACCTTGTTCCAGTCTTGGCCCTGCGCAGAGAGGAGTCCATCATCGACATACATGGCGAAGGTGCAGCCCTTGTGGGCACTCAACTTCTCCATGAGTGGAGCGGTGTAGATGGCGGAGAGGATGGGAGAGACCAGGGACCCTTGTGGGGTGCCTTTGGCCTGCTCCTGCTCATCTGACACCTTACCATTGAACGAGAGTAGAACTCTTCGTTCCGATAGGAAGGATAAGACCCACCTGCACACTTTCTCAGCAAAGCCAAGGTTACGCATGACTTGGGCGAGCCGATCCTTATTGACATTGTCGAAGAAACCCAAGACGTCAAAGAGGAGCGCCCCGAACTTCAGCTTGAGCCTGTGAGCCACTTCCACGTCATGGATGAGGCTGAGGCCGGCGTCAATGGTGGAAGAGAAGCGTCACGTGCCGAACTGCGTAGTCGGAAGCAAACGATGCTTGTCGAGGTCGAACATGAGCCGACTGGAAACCCCTTTCTCGATGAGCTTACTAAGGGTCTCCAGCAGACTGATGGGGCGGTAGGATTTGGCGAGGGAGTAGTCCACTTTGTCTGGTTTAGGGATAATCACGACCAATGCCTGACGCCAAGCCTTTGGATGGTACCCCAGATTGGTGCAGGCGTTCGCCAGAGCAGTGACATGGGACTTGATGACGGCCCAAGAGGTCTTCAACATGCCCCAGCCGATGCCTGACAGGCCTGGTGCTGATTTGTTGGTAGTTTTGCACAGGAGCGCATATAGCTCCTTGTCACTGAAGTCCTCGAACCGCCTAGGTGGTCTGGCTGGGAGGTCGTCATGTTGTGTGGTGCGGGTGTGGGAGTCGTCCTTGGGGAAGAAGCGTGCTGCAAGCAGCCCTGCCATTTCCCTTTTGTCCATCGTGATGGACCCATCCGGTTCCTCAGAGCTGTGACCTCCTGAGTTCTTGCATCCGTGTCGCCACTTCGCCACGTCCCAGACATACCCATTTTCAACAGCATCATCTGCCCACTTGCGTTTTGCTCGTAAAGTGGCGTTACGCATGTCCCGGCGCGTGTCTGTGCAGTCAACACCCACCACCTGGTTCGCAGAAGCGGCCCGCAAGGCTTTCGCCACAGCATCGCACTCCGCGTTCCACCAGGGTTTAGAGCCGGTGCCAACATTCCGCTTGTGCCTCATGTGGAGTTCGCATGCGTCCTGAATGGACACCTGGAGTTGGACAGCGAACTGTTCGATGGAGGAGGGTGTGGTGAGGGGGTCGAGTGGAGGAAGGAGGGTCGCAATGGTCTTCTTCCACTCCTTGGTCTCATCCTCATTGAGGTCATTCTTGAAGGTGCGGAGGCTCTCCACCTTTGTTTCCCACACGTTGTCGCCAGCGATCCAGTGTGTGTGGATGCCAGCATGGTCGGACCCTAAGGAGGCCTCCCAGTCAATGGTGGGTGGGGTGAGCTTGCTTTTCAGCAGCGCCGCGTAGTTATACCAAGTCAGGTCGAGCGTGGTGTCACGCTGTCTCTCCTGTCCTTGGTGCATAATGGTCCCTGGCACCGTCTGGAGCTCAAACGTCTGCAGCGCAGCCCACTGTTCAAAGGGGCGCACTTGCGGAGATGGAGACAATCCTGGCAGGGACCATGTCGGTGAATGGAGATTGAAGTCCCCAAGTAGTATGGTAGGTATAGTAGGGTCCAATTCCAAGTCCATAAGCGTACGTAGACAAGTCTTGTCCTCCACATCATGATAAAAATTTAAAATACATATCGTACTCTTGCCATCTCTTAGGTCTGTAACGAGTATACAATTGTGACGGACTATGTCCCAGTGCGGAACAACGGATAGGTTTCGTAGGTATTTGGGTTGAGATCGATCGTACTTGCGTATGTATGTAAGCACCTTGGCAGGCTTTCCTGGGCCAGTGAACGGAGCGTAGCTCTTCCAGTTGGGGTGTGCAACCCCTCCCAGAATTGCTTCGCCCGTCCTCTGACAGTCTGCCCGCCAGTTGCCTATGGTAGAGAAGAAAGGTTCGGAAATGAAAAGTAAATTGTCAGTAATATTAGTTTCGAGGAGGGTATGCATAGTAGTGTTCATCTTCCTCATATTGGCCACGAGAAAAGTGTGCTTACGCATCTTCCCCTTCCCTCATGATAGCATCTTCGGCTCCCTTAATAAGGCTCTTGAGCACGTGAGTATGGGTGTGGTCAGCGAATGGGTGTCCTCCCAAGATAGGAGAGAAGAAGGACGCCACCCGAACAATGAGTCTGATAGTTTCGTCCGAGATGGTGTCCAGAGTAACGCCAGCCCTAGCCGCATGTCAGTGCAGAGTGCGAACCCAGAACCAGTCGCCCAGCATGGAAAGCTTACAATTAACCTTGCAGCATCGTTCAGCCTCCGCCTTGCAACGTCTCACCGCGAGGTATTCTGCCAAATTGCACTCCAGTTCTCCATTGATGACGGAGTGGAGGGCAGCCATGGCTTCCTTTTCTTTGTCGGACTTGGCAATGCTGTGGAGCTGCTTCATAACAGTCCAGCCCGAGCTGTCGCCACCCATCTGGATATCATAGTCCTGCAAAAGCTTCATCCTGTTAGCCGCAAACTTAGTCGTCACCATTTGACTCAGTAACTCCTCCGCTGTCTCTGGTAGAATGTACTCGGCCAAGAAAATGGTGGATGGGATAACCTTTAATCATGTTCATTCTGATCTAAAGAGCTTCCCTATACCGTCATACCATAAATATAAGTATTTTATTGTCTTCCTAGATGATTATACTTCATATGCATGGGTATCACTCTTACGTGACAAAGCTTCGGCAATTGGCGCACTTAAACAATGGTTATTGTTAATTAAAAATCAATTTAACACTACCATGAAAGAGTGGATGTCCGATGCTGGCAGTGAATACAAATCAGATGTGTTCCTTAAAACTTTAAAGGATGATGGCATTACAGTGCTACAAAGCATACCTCACATGCCACAACAGAACAGGTGTGCTGAACGCTTTATGCGCACAATTATGGACAAAGCACAGTCAATGCGACTTGATGCTTGTATACCACAGTCTTGGTGGGAATTTGCAGTATTACATGCTGTACATTGTTACAATAGAACACCTATGAGTCACCTTAAATGGCAAACACCATATTTTCTATTAAATGATGAAATTCCAGACCTCTCACATCTCAGAGTGTTTGGATGTGGTGCTTATGTGCACATCCCAGAAGCTTGGTGTATAAATAAATTATCCCCCAAAAGCAAGCTTATGATCTACATAGGTAGACCTTCTGGAATGAAAGGCAATGCCTTTATACATCATCATAATACTGTATTCTATTCAGACAAAGCTCTGTTTGATGAAATGTTATTCCCTAATTGTACTACTGGACCTAAAGATGGTAGAACAAGAGGAACAACCCAGTTGAATAAACCACCATCTAATCAACCACCCATTGATGCGTCTGAAGACACCACTCCTGGTGATCTTGACTCTCAACTCCCTGAGCTAATAACAAAGAGGAGAAGTGCTTGACAACCCAACAGGGTTGATCAGGTTCCAGATGAACCTGAGGCTGCTGTTCAGCCTGACAAGCTGCAAGCTCTGCCTCCCATACCAGATCCTGTACCTCCTCCATTTGAGCTGAGGAGATCTGGACGTTTGAGGAAAACAACTACTCTTCCTGAAAATGTCTATGGAGATAAACCTCCTAGTAAAACACTAGCAGACATCGAGCGAAGTCATACTTGGTGAAAACTGGTAACAAAGCAGCCGGGTAGCTCTTGGCAGCATTCACGCCAAGATCAGCTGATTCCAGGCTGAATTCCTGAGCAAATCAAGCCTGATCCTCCAAGCACAAAGAGTGACTCTTCACACAATTCAGAGGATGAAGTAGATCAGCAGTTGCTGACCTGCCTTGCTCAGGAAGGGGGAGTCAAATTCCTGGATCTATTGCTTGCCAAAGCAATTTCACCACTAGATCTGGAATCACTTGATACCTCCAATATTCGTGAATGGACCTTTAGGGACATTCTTAAAATGCCAAGTGATATACAGGAGGAGTGGTGTAAAGTGTGTCGTGAAGAGTTAGAGTCTCTTCACAAATGCAAAGTCTTTGAACTAGTTGACCCACCAAAAGGCAGAAAGGTCATTAAGAATCAATGGGTATTTGACTTAAAGTCAGATGGCCAGAAGAAAGCCAGGCTTGTAGCCAAAGGCTTTTCTCAGGTTGAAGGCATTGATTATGACGAAATATTCTCACCTGTGGTACAGTTTGAGACTGTTCAGATGATGTTAGTGCTTGCAGCATTAAAAGATTGGCACATCTCCAGATTAGACATCAAAACAGCCTTCCTATATGGTGAACTTGATGAGGAACTATATATGGAACAACCTGAAGGGTTTAAGAACCCTCACCATAAAAATAAAGTGATGCGTTTAAAGCATGCTATATATGGACTAAAACAAGCTGCTTTAGCATGGTGGAAAGCACTTGATAAATCCATGGCTACGCTAGGATGCACACACTTACTATCAGACTCTGGTTTATTTGTTAACACAGATAAAACCATAGTAGTGATAGTATATGTTGATGATGTTCTATTCCTTGGAAAGAACAAATCAGACATTAGTTCTCTAAAAGAACAATTTATGAATATCTGGGAATGTCATGACCTTGGTGATACCCAAGAGTTCTTATGCATGCGCATTATTAAATCCAAGGGTTGAATCCTTGTTGATCAAGTAGATTATCTACATAAAGTGCTGCAGCGTTTTAAACTCACAAACGCAAAAGCAGTCCCCACACCACTACCTGAAGGGTATCAACCAGTACCCAATAAAGGTTCACCAGACCCAGAAATTCGTGCGTCATTCCAACAAGTGATAGGATCACTACTATACATTATGATTGGAACTTGACCAGATATTGCCTATGCAGTAACTAAACTTGTGCAGTATGCTGCAAACCCCACGCAAGACCATTTAAATAGGGCACTATATATTTGCCGCTATCTTATTGGCACTTCAAGTTATGTTTTAGTCTATTGTAATGCCTGGCGAGGCCGCGCCTGACTTAGGCGAGCAGAAATGCGGTGACGAAGAGTAACGTGACTCAGCAATTGCATGTCAACGCTCATAGGTGTGACCAAATGAGGACACCTGAAAGTGCCTCCCTAAGCAGAGCTTGCGAGAGTCGGTGAATGAGGTAGAAGAGAACACTGACTAGATTTGGAAGATACAAGAGTGTCAAGCTGTTGACCACATCAGTCGACAGCTGCCTTATAACTGGTACTGGGCAGTATGCCTTTGTCAGCGATACCGCCACTACTACTACTGGTTGGTAACGTACACTAATACTCTTGGTCAGCAACCTATCGCATGTGTAATTGTACAGAGGCCCCTTAGTAAGTAATTGAAACCGCCTCATCATCTGGCTTACTTGTGCCTTAATGTAACAGATCATTACATCACCCTCCTCACAAGGGTGAGCGCCCACGCTCAACTACCCAATTAGTAATGGTGGTCAGTCTGACATCTGTCTCGTGCTCGTCTCGTACTCTCCTTGTTACGTTCAACTGGACATATCAACTCGACTTGAGCACTGGGTGTGGTGAACCAGTCGTACTGGCGGTTTCGATGGCAGTGCTGATGCAGGGAAGTCCACACTTCTCCTGCAGATGGTCATGGATAAGGCGCCAACAGTATGCGTGAGCGTAGGGAATCACCCTAGGCAGAGTCGTGGATATATGAGCAATGGATCCGATGCGATGGACCTCCAATCGTCGTAGAAAAGAGTGGGAAGTTGACAAGTCATCGGGACTTGGATGCAACTCTCTGTCTGTGACAGTCTGAAATCGATATGATTCAAGAACTCAGACCTAAGGTCCTAGTTCACTATGAGTACATGTTATATATGAATCGAGAGGCGCCACTACTTGTAGTTGCGGTACTAGGATCTCCACTAATACTACTAGTACCAGTATAAGTATGAGGTCATATGGAACTACACCGAACAAGATAGAAGGTTACAACTGATAAGAGTGGGTCATGAGACCGAGAAGATGCATGGGGGCAGGAAGTACGAATAAAAATGTGAAAATGGTCCCACTGATAGTCCATATGGTGCTGGACGCTGTGACAAGAGTTTGGATGAAACGGTCAACGTATGAGGCATGCGCAACCAATCGTAACACTCCTGAGGGCATGTGCCCATCCTAACCACGCTGCTGAATGCTGCGAACGATCGACATGAATGAATATGTCGTCCTCGAGTTTCTTGATGGCTGCCTCAAGCTCTGCGATGACCTCCTGGGATGTGTGGTAGTGTCTCACTTTGGCAGCGAGGGAGATGTCCCCCAGCCTAGCGAGGGCTTTGTCTACCTGTCACTTTCCCTGGAAGTCAGCACGGAAATACTGCAGCTCCTCTCGAGTGTACTCAGCTGCGGGCCCCATATCTCGGCATGGCTCAGCATGGATATCCCCCCAATAGATCGGGGCATATCTCCCCATCATCCTGAAGACCTCCGAGTTGTCAAGCATGCGGATGCGTACATATTTGGCGGGGATGCGTCGACCTTCATGCTCAATCACCATCGGGACCCAGTTCATCCTGTTGTTGAGGACGAACCCATCAGGGGTAGGTGATATGGTACGGATAGGGCGCCTCGATGGATGTGTTCAGCGCGTAGTATTGGGTGACAGATCGCGCCGCTCGCGATAGGGGGGTAGCCCTCATGCTTCGTATCCTGCATCCACCATGGGGCCGTATATGACAGCGATGGGTGGCAGTCGGAGCATATGGTCTTCGGTTTCTTTGGCAATGTCTGCTTCCATTCGAGGGGGCACACGCTCGGGGGCACTGTGGCAGTAGTTTGGTGGGTTGTCGCAGTGAGTGCACATGACTTGGGTGACGTGATAGGACTCGTCAGATGAGTCGTCACTGTCGTATCGGTCGACAGTGGTAGTCGAGGTGAAGGCGGTGGAGGGCTGGAGGATACTTGCCTCATCAGCAGCTGTATCCTCATCCATCTCTCCATCACCGTCCTCTTCACTATCTGATCCAGCCTCCATGCTGTCATTACCTCCTTCAACAGGCCGTATTCCACCCTCAACTTCTTCCACTCGGCTGCTTGCAGGTGTGGGGAATCACTGGTGAGCCTCAGCCAGGTCACGCTCTTGTTGTTCTTGCTCGTTTTGTCTTCGCTCAGCGACAGTTTGGACATGCTCGATGGTGGAGCAGAAGGGGTCGTCCACATTGTTGTTGGCGTCGTAGGTGGTGAGCGTGTTGACATAGGGGATTTCATTGAGGTTAACAATAGAAAGGGGGATATGAGCCATAGCAGTTGGGGTGTGAGATGTAGGTTGCTCTGTCAAGGCTGTTTTTATGTGAACTTCAGCCTTCAGGTGAGACTGTTTGAACTTCCTTATCTCTTCTTCCGCATGGACATCATTCCATGGGACCCACTGGTTTTCTGAGTTGGCGTATCCCTTCCACTTGATTAAGTATTGGAGTTTGCACCCTCTCCCCTGTCTTCTTGAGTCTAGCACCTTTTCAATCTCATATTCTTCCATGCCATCAACCAATTCTGGTGGTGGGTGCAAGTAGTTTGCACCGTGGATGCGTGTTTCTGTGTAAGGGGTGAGTAAGTCTGTGTGAAATACATCATGGATCTTCCATTGCAGAGGTAACTTGAGCTGATAATTCACAGGGGACATCACCTGAACAACCTCAAAGGGTCCATGTCGTCTAGGCGCTAGTTTTGCTGTCGGATGATTGGTTTGTAGGTTACGCCCTTCAAGCCACACCTGATCTCCGGTGGCGTATCTGGGCGTATCTTTGTGTTTGATCCATAAGCTTTGCGCTTTTTTCATGTTTTCCTGTGCACTCCATCGGGCTTCTTGACATTGTTCCAGGTGAGTGTTTACACTTGGTAGAGTGGTTGTTCCTGGCGCCCATTTATCTCTCGGATGATACCCCATGAGTGTGAAGAAAGGAGTTTGTTTAGTGGTGCTACTTATCAGGTTATTGTGGGTGAACTCTGCCAACGGTAGTTGGGAGGCCCAATTGTCTTGTTGTTGTCCAGCCCATAACCTAAGGTATTGTTCCAGCCATTGGTTGGTGCATTCTGATTGTCTGTCTGTTCTTGGATGATATGCCGTGGATATATTTTGCTGGATTTGGAGGATACAACATAGTTCCCTCATGAACTTGGCTGCGAACCTAGGGTCACGGTTGCTTATGACCTTACTAGGTAGTCCAAATTGCGGTAGCACATGTTTGGCATATAGTATTGCGGTTTCTTCTCCTGATATCGTTTCATTACAAGGGATAAATATAGAGGCTTTTGAACAGTCGTGGTCTGTGATTATCAGTATCGAGTCATATCCCTCAGAAGGGGGTAACTTAGTAATAAAGTCAACCGCAATTACTTCAAATGGGGTTGCTTTACCCTTGGGGAATATAGGCTCAAGTGGGGCTCTTGTTGGTTGAGTGTTAACCTTGTGTTGTTGACACTCTGCACATCCTTGCACATATTCGATAACATCTTGTTTCATTGTGGGCCACCAATAGCTTCTTGTGAGCAATTCGTAGGTCTTGGCGATACCTGGATGCCCTGTGGTGAGTGCGTCATGACATGGTCGGATGACTTCCCTCAGGTCGTTTGGTTCTTGGCTCGTGATTACTACTTTTCCATTTTTGGACCATATTCCGTGCTGTTTCTTCAACTCGTGGGGGCTGATCCAGGAGCTAAGTTTGGACTCGTCTTGTTTGACCGTGGCGGGTGTGACCTCAGTAGTCACGTGTATGAACAGTTGGTCAGGGAGGACCGTTATTTGATCATTGTCCTTTCCTCCCATGTCATAGTCGAATCTTCTGGATAGCGTGTCAGCCCTTCCATTTGCTTTTCCTTTGAGATGATGTATCTCGATGTTGTATTCTTCTAACTCAAGTACTTCTCTGGCTACTTGTCGACTAATTTTCTGTGGGTCGTGCCAGTACTGCAGGTTCATGTGATCGGAGAATACCCTGACCTTGTGGGGTGATCCCACCAATAAGTATCTCCAGTTTCATAGGGCTTTTACGATGGCTAGCAGCTCGAGATTGTAGATGTCATAATTGCGTTCTGCCTCATTGAGTGTAGTGGAATAGAACGCTACTGGGTGTCACTTGTGGTCTGCTGCTTTTTGCATTAGTACTGTGCCTACAGTGAAACCTGATGCGTTGACTTCAAGGTCGTATTGGACCTTTGGATCTGGGTGAGCTAATACTGGTTTGCTAGTAATCCTCTGCTTCAACGCTTCAAATGCTTGTTGGTGATCATGTCCCCATGTCCATTCGGTATCTTTTCTCATGAGGTCATTTAAGGGTCTTGCAATGTTGGTGAAACCTCGAATAAAAGGCCGATAAAAGTTGCAAAACCCCAAAAAACTATGTACATCTTTGACTTTTGTTGGTGCAGGCCAGTTGCGCACTCCCTCCACCTTTACTGGGTCCATACGTGTCATCCCCTTTTCAAGGATTACCCCCAGGTAATCAATTGATGGGACATGAAAGGCGCATTTATCCAGCTTGAAGTAGAGATCATGTTGTGTGGCAACTGCTAAAACTGTGGAAACTGTGGCAGTGTGAGCGTCACAGGTATGCTGTATGGTTCCACAATCTTTTGTGGCTATCGCAATGTCATCCATGTAAATGCGGATGTTGGTGCCTTCCAGTTCAAATTTCGCAATGACAGGCCTATATATTTCATTCATGAAGGCCTGGAAGGTGGCCGGTGAATTGCAAAGGCCGAAGTACATGACCGTCGGCTCGAAAAGACCTTGGCATGTCTTAAATGTGGCCTTGTGTTTGTCTCCCTCTTTGATTTGGATGTTGTTATACCCTTGTCGGACATCGAATTTTGTGAATATCATGGCTCCTCCAAGGTCGCGCATTAATTCTGAAATCAAGGGAAGAGGGTATTGGTTCCGTACAGTCCACCTATTGATTGCTTGGTAGTCTTGAACCGGTCATAGCTTCCCATCCTTTTTCTTGATAAAGAAGAAGGATGAAGTGTAGGGCGATTGTGAGGGTCGGATGTATCCCTTCTGAAGTTGTTTGTTGATGAAGGTGTCTAGGGCCTCATCCTCCAAGCGTGTCATAGGGTATACTTTGCATGTGATAGCTTTAGGGGCGTTTGGTTGTAATGTAATAGCATGATCATAGGCCCGTCTTGCTGGTAATCAGGTTGACGCCTCTTCGCTAAACACCTTCTCAAAAGGTTTGTATTGTGGGGGAAGGAGTACCTTCTTATTGTTTGTGGCTTGTGTGGCAACTGCTAGTTCGGTTGCCTGAGTGTGTATTCTTCATCCGCAAGTTTCTTCATGTTCTAGTTCATTGACTATCCTTTCCTTCTCTTTTGTGAGTACGTGAGTGAGAACATCCCTTTGCTGAGCAGCATTCACTGTTTTGATTGTGATGGGGGTGTGCGCCTTGGCAATGGTTCCTTGCCTCCAGTCAAACTGTGGTTCGTAAGCGGCTAGCCAGGGGTACCCAAAAAGGATATCTTCATTTCCAATATCAGTGACTAAGAATCTCATTTCTTTGTCATTTCCTCCTACAGTGACTCGAAGGATGACATAGCTTGTTATCTGTCCTGCTTTGTTGGTGGTATCATCAATATTGTAAATTCTTTTTGGCTTGTCTAAGGGGTGTGTTTTTATTCCCATCCTTTGGAGAAAGCATGCGCTCACGAAGTTATCAGTGGCTCCTGAATCCACCAATGCTTTAATGTTGGCCTTGTTGTAACGTGTATGCAGCTGGACTGGTACTTTCATAGAACAGTAGTGCATAATGTACACAGAGTTACAATGAAATGCCCTCACCCAGGCCATCAGGTTCAGGCATCTGAAAAATCTGTCCCCATCAACTTCTGAAGGATTAAATCCTTTACATCGTCTCCTTTGCTGGCCACTCCTCGCAGCAAGTCCTCCGCTTTGTCTTCATCAGTCTTTGGTTTATCTTCCGTAGCTCTTATTTGAGGGTTTCTGCAATTACATCAAGGTTGACGGCAGTCTTGGCTGAGATGTCCCAGCTTTTCACAGTTGTAGCACCATACTTGACTAAAGTCACAACAGTTTTCTTGTTGGCATTGAAGGTATCCCCCTCTCGGCTGGAAGGGCAGTTGTTGATTGACAATGTCCTCTGCTCCTGCCAATCTTCCTCATACTTGATCTGCGGATGTGTCCATTGCATCAGGATGTGACAGTGGTGCCAGCAGCTTTGCCAATGCTCTGGATTGCCCCTTGTTAGTGTTGTTCTTGAAGGTGTCTAGGTTACCGCGCACTGTCTGCATGTGTATCCACTTTTGTTGTCATTTGAGGGCTGATGCTCTCCATTCTTCATAGGTACTGGGGTCATCATGTTGGTACATGGCTTCGTAAAGAGCCCAAGGTAGTCCTTTTATGAAGTATTTGAGGGTTTGTTTGGCATTGATGTCGTATCCAGTGTATTGAACGAGTTGTTCGAATAAGGCAATGTAATCATCGATTTTGCCTTCCTTCATTCATATCCCCCCGTCGAGTTGTGCTTGGGCTTGTTCCTTGCTGAGTACATCCACGAACTGCCTCCTAAAGGCTTGCAGGACATTGTTCCACAGCTAATTATTGAATTGGCTGACTCCGCAGTCCACTTCTTGAACCAGCCACTGGCTTGCTGACATGACCCAGGCATTAACTAGGTCTCCCTGTATGTAGGTTAGGAACAACATAGCTTTTTGGTATTTGTTCCTCATTGCCATGTGACTGGCATTGACTCCTGTGTATACTTCCCATTGAAGGATGAATCCTTCGACTTTGGATCGATCCCCGTTGAATGGGCTTGGTGGGTTTCCTATGAACTTGTCATTTGCTTGGTTTTGGTGCGCTGGGGGTCCAGGGGCGATGGGCGGTCCTCCTCCTCCTGCTGGCGGTGGGCCTCCTCCACCTCCTCCCATAGGTGGTGGATTTCCTCTGCCTCCTCCCATATGTGGTGGGTTCAGTCTTCTGATATATGGATATCCACGGTGTCCTTCTCCTCTGTTGATTCTTTCATCATTTTGGGGTGGTTCAAAATAGTCAAAATCAAATCCTCCTGGCTGGTCTGGTTCATCTGGGCCCATTGCTCGACATGCAGCTTGTAAGTCTTCAGGGTTCATGTCTACAACATGACCTGTTCACTTGTCAATGACGAGTGGTCGTGGCTCTTTGGTTATGGTTTGAGTGGCCATGATAATTGGATCAGGGATATGTAACGTAGCTGTCTGCTGGGTGATTTCGTCCACCTCTGGTTCCCTTTCATAGACATTGATTGGTTCTGGATCCTCTGCTAGGATAGAGGGCGTATCTGCTCGTTCACTTGTGTGACTGGTGTCTGATTGAGCAGGGGTACGGTGTTGGAGTTCTGGCAATATTGGGGTAGATTCAGTTTCTTCGGGTTGACTGTCAATCTGTCCTTGTTCTTCAATTGGTAGTGCCTCTACTATAGGTATGTTGCAATTGAGGTCGTCCCCTGCTGGTCATGCTGCTTCGAAGTGGTGTAGAGTGCGATTCCACCTAAGTTCTACCCAGCAACACCTGTCTCAATTGAAAACGATGGGGTGATACCTTTGCACTGTCGCTGCTTCTGCATAGTAGCCGGTGTTGAAGGATTCTAGGTCACCTGTTCTTCTTGAATCTGGGATTGTTCTCCACCTGATTCGTCCTTTGATGTATCTGATGGGGGCATCCTGTTCTCTGACATTGATTTGATAGGGTTGGAAGTCCCAACCATCTTTCATGTGTAGTGTCGCCATGGTGTAAAGAAGAGCTTGACACTAATGTAATGCCTGGCGAGGCCACGACTTAGGCGAGCGGAAACGTGGTGATGAAGAGTAACGTGACTCAGCAATTGCACATCAATGCTCGTAGGCATGACCAAATGAGGACACCTGAAAGTGCCTCCCTAAGCAGAGCTTGTGAGAGTCAGTGAATGAGGTAGAAGAGAATGCTGACTAGATTTGGAAGATACAAGAGTGTCAAGCTGTCGACCACATCAGTCGACAGCTGCCTTATAACTGGTACTGGGCAGTACACCTTTGTCAGCGATACTGCCACTACTACTACTGGTTGGTAATGTACACTAATACTCTTGGTCAGCAACCTATCGCATGTGTAATTGTACAGAGGCCCCTTAGTAAGTAATTGAAACCACCTTGTCATCTGGCTTACTCATGCCTTAATGTAATAGATCATTACATCTATGATGGCAAAAGCGATGGGGGTTTACTAGCATATGCGGACTCTGATTGGGCTTCTGACCCAACAATGAGAAAGTCTACTACAGGCTACTTAGTTAAATTAGCAAATGGAGTATTCTGTTGGAATTCTAGAGCACAGAAATCAATTGTGTTGTCTTCCACAGAAGCAGAATACATGTCTATATCAGATACAAGTAGACAGTTGGTCTGGATTCGATCTCTCTTTGAAGGGATTGGAATATCCTTAGAACCAATTCCATTATGTGGAGACAATCAAGGCTCCATATTCCTTGCTTCTAATCCTGTACAGGAAAAGCAAATAAAACATATAGACCTATGCTACCACTACATTTGCAAGGTCATTTGCTTAAAGAAAGTTGAACTATTGTTCATTGAAGGAGCCAAGAACCCTGCTGATTTATTTACTAAGAATCTGGGATGCATAAAGTTTCTTAAATTTAGGGAACAACTAGGACTCGAGTTTTACTCATCCTAGATAGAGAACGAAATCGTCGCATAGATCTCGGAAGAGCCTGATATTCATGGCATGCCTATGCATCCGAGTCAGACCCAATAATTTTAGAAGATGTGTTAAGTAATGCCTTTGCATGACACACTCACCAAGAAGTGGAAAAGATCGAGCTTTACCAAAAGTTCAGCCTCAGTCCAAATCTTCTTCACGTGACTCTTTCTCTCTCAACACCGATGACATGATGAAGGAATACGACCTTCAAGTAATACACGAATGATCCCTTGATTGCTGTCATCAATAGTTTCTCTACTGTACTATATTACTTTGCTCAGTACATAGACGGTATACTTAGCAAGGGGGAGTGTTGAAATGTAATAAGTACATACATATCTTATCTATAGCAGTTACAACATTACAGTAGTATCGTACATATGATTACCATATTAGGGTACTCTGTTACACACAAAGTGGGCACAACTCCAATATGGAGGGTGCAAGTCTTATCAGTATCACATGTGGTGATATTGAAGACTTCTGGGGTGTTTCACATCAGGTGTCACTGAAAACACGATATTGTGCCATAATTGTGGACACCTTTACTCATCACTTATCGCATAATGGACATGGTAGGACCATAGGGACCGGTTTTCCTATAAATGAGGGGAGTAGAGCCCCTCTAAGAATACAAGTTGTTCACTCTACGCACACTTGAGCTAAACACTCTACAAACCTCTCTACCAGTCTCAACACCTTTACAAGGTGAGACTCCGTAACTCTGTTAGCTGCGCTGGTTGCTGCGCAACATCTCCTTCCTTGATCCTAATGTTGTTATACCCCTGCCTAACGTCAAACTTTGTAAATATTGCAGCTCCCCTGAGGTCACACATCAGTTCTGAGATTAACAGGAGAGGATATTGGTTTCATACAGTCCACCGGTTGAGTGCATGGTAGTCTTGAACCAGCCTCAGCTTTCCATCTTCATTCTTGATAAAGAAGAAAGACGATGCATAGGGCAACTGTGAGGGGCATATATATCCTTTCTGAAGTTGTTCATTGATGAAGGTGTCTAGGGCTTCATCCTCTGTCTGCATCATGGGGTACACCTTGCATGTTATTGTGGTAGGGGTGTTGGGCTGCAAGGTAATTGCATGGTCATATAGCCGTCTCACTGTTAGTCAGGTTGACGCTTCTTCATCAAATACTTTGCGAAAGGCTTCATACTGTGGAGGTAGGAGCACCTCCTTCTTGTCTTTGGGGCGTGCTCCCACTGCTAATTCAGTCACCATGGTGTGGACTGCTCGTCCCCTTGTTTCTTCCTGCTCTAATTGTCAGACTATATTTTCTTTTTCTTCGGTTAGCAAGTGAGTGAGCACGTCTCATCAAAGACTGGCATTGACCATCTTGATGATAATGGGAAGGTGGGTTTTCACGATAGTTCCTTGCCGCCAGTTGAATTGTGGCTCATAGGTGGTGAGCCAGGGGTATCCAAAGAGGATATCTTTGTTACCGATATCGGTGACTAAAAATTGCATTTATTTGTCACTTTTCCCTACTGTGACTCAGAGGATAACATAGCTTGTTATCTGTCCTGCTTTGTTGGTGGTGTCATCAATATTATAGATCCTCTTTGGTTTGTCTAGAGGATGTGTTTTTATCCCCATTCATTTGAGGAAGCATGCGCTCACAAAGTTGTCAGTGGCTCTGGAGTCCACTAGTGCTTTTATGTTGGCCATGTTGTAACACGTATGCAGCTGAATCGGTACTTTCATAGAACAATAGTGCATAATGTACACGGAGTTACAACGGAGTGCCCTCACCCAGGCCATCAGGTTCAGGCATTTGAAAAATCCATCCCCATCAACTTTTGAGGGATCAGGTCTTTCACCTCATCTCCTTCACTTGCGACTCCTCGTAGCCAGTCTTCAGCTTTGTCTTCATCAGTCCTCAGAGTATTTTCTGCGGCCCTTATCTGCAGGTTTCTGCAGTTTCGTCAAGGCTGTTGACAGTCTTGGCTGAGGTGCCCCAGCTTGTCGCAGTTGTAGCACCGGACTTGGCTAAAGTCACAGCGGTTTTCTTGTTGTCGTTGGAGGTATCCTCCC